>APFE030959644.1:0-17661 GCA_000404065.3 Pinus taeda
AAGTATCACTTTCTCAGGGAACAAGTGATTGAACAAAAGGTCAAGTTGGAGTTTGTTCCTTCTAAGGAACAAGTTGCTGATATTCTCACCAAACCATTGCTTAGGGAGACCTTTGAATACCTCAGGCAAAAGCTGGGGGTTGTTGATGCATCATCTTGTTGTTGAATCTCTTTTGAGTGTTGGTTGACGCATGATTCATCTTGGGTATATGCGTACATGTGTTGGGTTGCGGCACAGGTTCAGGGGGAGCATATAATACATTGTTGGAATTATGGAGGATGTACAAAAGGAGATCATGGGAGCTGGTCTGAATATAGCTGCAATATGTCTCTATCTCTTTCTTGGTCATTAATGGTGTCTGGTGGATTATGGTTCTTCTTTGCAGATCCGGTTCATATTCAGGGGGAGCATAACCGTTTGCCCTTGATGTCAAAGGGGGAGAATTTTGCTGAAGTTTTTGAGGTTGCCATCAAGTCCAAAGGGGGAGATTGTTGGCATTATGTTTCTGGTATGGTTATATGATACAGGTGTTGTACTTGATGGAAACTCACTCAAGTGGCAATGGTCTGTTTAGGCTCTCAAAATGATTGAAATTAAGAGGCTCACAGGTGAATGGTTCAAAAGGTGCAGACCCGCAAGTTCACCATGCAGGAGGTGCGGTCATACCCGCAGGTTATCCTTTCAAAAGGTGCAGACCCTGGTGCACATACTTCAAGTCAATGAAGTGCGCTCACGTGGGGTTTCTTATGTTTGGCTCATGGTATTTAGCCCACCTTTTTCTGATGCTATGGTTTTGGCCCATGGTATAGGATCTATTTTAGCCCCGGTTTCGATCCCTTGTATTTGTCATTGATGGTTTTGTCCCATGGTGAGATTAAGGGCTTGTCTATAAATAGGGAAGGAGATCACTTGGTTTTTGGCATCTTTCATGTGAATATCTTAAAGATCTAAAATTTTGGGTGATTGATTTTAAAAGCTAGATCTAACTCAAGGAGATAACTTAACTTAATGTGAATCTGTTGGCATGTTGTGATTTCTACGGCGCATGATCAGATCTGTGGATCTGACTGATTGTGGCACATTGGTGTACTGAAAAATCTGGCCCTAATCAGAAGTCCGCACGCGATCCGAAGGTGCAGTGTGTGGGTACACAACGTATTCAAAGTCGAAGTGCATGGGTACGCAGCGTAGAAAAAGCGCAATGCGGGGTACGCAGTGCAAGAGAAGGAACAGTGCGGGGCGTACACACCATAGTCAAGTGCGAAGTGTGACGTACGCAGGCTGAAGAAGGCACAGTGCGGGTCTACGCAGTAAGTCAGAAGTGAAGGTGTGGATCTAAAGAAAAGTTCGCAGAGCAGAAGAACAACCAATGCAAATCTGCGTAGTTCTGTCTCAGAAGAGCTGCGAACATACGCAGGCCCCTCTTGGTGAAGTTGTGGTCTTATTTTGAAACAATTGTTGATTTTTATTTATCTATTACGACAGGGTTCTCGGGTTATATTTTTGGTATTATTTTCTGTTTACAGCATTCTGAAGAGTGGGTAATTCATTGGTTTATTGTACAAGGAGATTGGGTGATTTTCATGTACTTGATGATTATTTGATGTTCATGGATCCAGTTTGAAAATTAATGAAACATGGTCCTTAAAAGAGAAAAGGGGGTTGTAGCTCCCTTCCAGGAGAAACTAGAAAACGAGAGAGAGTTGTAGCTCTCTGCAGGTTACAGCATGTGTACTCGTAAACGGCTGCACCAGTACAAGATCATTGTAAATGGAGTTTCTAATTGAAAGAAGATAGAGACATATTGCAGTAGGTGGTTTTCACCCACATTACATTTCCACCTTATATCTGGTGTTCTTTGTTGTGACTATCTTTTTTTCTTATTCATGTTGATTATTTTATGGTACTAACATACAAAGAGTAATTCAAAGTATAAATAAAGAAGATATATTGAAAATAATTTGATAATACTGATTCACCCCCCCTCTCAGTATTATTTTCAACAATTGGTATCAGAGCAGGGCCTTGTGAAGGAGCTTGATCGCTTGAAGGAAGATCCATCATCATGAGAAACTATGAGAGGGAAGCATCGATGAGGCCACCTATTTTTGATGGAACAAACTTCGTATATTGGAAGGTAAGAGTTACTCCCTATCTTCAATCTTTGGGTACCGAAGTTTGGGACATCATAGAAACAGGATATACTTTTCCATCAGCTACTCCTACAGATCGAGTAGAGAGAAAGAAATATGAAACAAATGCAAAGGCAATCAATACTCTTCTAGGATACCTATCTCAATTAGAATTTGTGAAGGTTATGCAGTATAAATCTGCAAAAGAAATATGGGACAAGATTGTTCTGAGCTATGAAGGTGATGACTAGGTAAAACGCGCAAAAGTTCAAACCCTCAGGATTCAGTATGAAAATATCAATATGTATAATGATGAAAGTCTCGCTAACTATTTTCTCCATGTAGATGAGATTGTTAATTGTATGACAAATATGGGTGAAGAAATAAAAGAAGTTGTTGTGGTTGAAAAAGTTCTAAGATCCTTTTCACCTAGGTTTGAATATAAAGTTTCTGCTATAGAAGAAAAGGAAAATTTCCAACATCTTAAAATGTCACAACTGCATGGAATTCTAACTGCTTATGAAATGAGGAAAGGAGGTCCATCTGACAAGAGAGAAGATGCCTTCAAGGCTTCAGGCAAAGGAGAGTACTATGAATCAGGTGAAGAAGAAGAATCAAATTTTGTCAGAAATCTTCAATGAGGTAGTAGAAGGTTCAGAGGTAAGTTTCCCTTCAAATGCTTTTCTTGTGGAAGAGTAGGTCACTATGCTGCCAAATGTCCTCATAAGGATAAGATCAACAAGGGAAAGGAACCTATTAGATGGAACAAGAAATGGAATGCAAATAAGAAGAGCTACTACACTCATGAAGACAGTGAGGGTCTATCAAATAGTGATGAAGATGAAAGAGGTAGTGACTATAAACTTTTGATGGCATTTGAAGATTATGATTACATGGATGCACAGTGTGGGTCTACGCAGTAAGTCAGAAGTGAAGGTGTGGATCTGAAGAAAAGTTCACAGAGCAGAAGAATAGCCAGTGCGGATCTGCGCAGTTCTGTTTCAGAAGACCTACGGACATAGGCAGGCCCCTGTTGGTGAAGTTGCAGTCTTATTTTGAAACAATTGTTGATTGCCTTTTATCTATTACAACAGAGTTCTGGGGTTAGATTTCTGGTATTCTTTTCCGTTTACAGCATTCTAAAGAGTGGGTAATTCATTGGTTTATTGTACAAGTACATTGGGTGATTTTCATGTACTTGATGATTATTTGATGCTCAAGGATCCAGTCTGAAAATTAATGAAACATGGTCCTTGAAAGAGCAAAGGGGGTTGTATCTCCCTTCCAGGAGAAACTGGAAAATGAGAGAGAGTTGTAGCTCTTTGCAGGTTGCAGCCTGCGTACTGGTAAAGGACTGCACCAGTACAAGATCATTGTAAAAGGAGTTTCTAATTGAAAGAAGATAGAGACATATTGCATCAGGTGGTTTTCACCCACATTGGGTTTCCACCTTATATCTGGTGTTCTTTGGTGCGACTATCTATTTTTCTTGTTCATGCTGATTATTCTATGGTACTAACATACAAAGAATAATTCAAAGTATGAATAAAGAAGATATATTGAAAAGAATTTTATAATACTGATTCAACCCCCTCTGAGTATTTATTTCTAACACCTTTCTCTCTATTGTTGGATGAGTTCCACTTCTCCTCAAGTAACTCCTCCCTCACGGAATTTGATTTTCCTATTATTGGGTAAAGGAATAAATACATTTTGTAACTCCTCTCCTTCTCATCTATTTAATAAAGAAAAAAGTGAGAATTGAGAGTAGCATGTTCATTGTGAATAAGAAAGATCTTTTAGTGTGGACTACAGTGATGGAGGAGGAAGAGAATGTGTGAACCACATGATATGTAAGAGAAGGAGAAGATATTCAAGTAAAAGGCATGTCCACTTAAACATCAACTAGATGAGACATTGGTGACTTTATGAATTCTTATTCTTTGTCTACTCTACTCAAAAATTGAAGAAATATAATAGAAGAATAATTTTTCAGGTTTTCCCCCTTAGGGGTTTTTCACCGTCATTGGAAGAAAATATAATTGTGTCATATTTTTTCTTCGTTCTCTACATACGATCCTTAACTTTATATTCTATATATAATCATTTATCTCAAATGTTTTGAAGAAGAAATCCACATTTTATGTAATTGTAACATTGAGCATTCAATTTTCTCGGAAGCACATCTAGTTATTTGCAAATTACATTCAAATCAATGTAAAGTACATTCTATTATATTTAGATTTTTGAAAAGTAAATTTACTTCTATTCAGTTTTCAGCTTTCATATTTTAAAATAGTATGTAGCATAATGAGTAAAGTATTTTTGTCCCAATACAACACCTATGGTTGTATTTGAAGCATTATTAGAAATATCAAGTGGATGGGACCAATTTTTCCCTCTTGAAATTGGTGTCTCAAAATTTATGTTTCAACAATTCAAAAGTTTTTTAACAAATATAATTCCAATGAAATTCACAATCTTTAGTGAGTAATTTGAAAAGTGGTGAAACAATATTTGTGAAGTTTTTTATAAAACTTCTATATTAACTCATGAATCTAAGAAAACTTCTAACATCTCTTTAACATGTTGCTACTGAAATTTTAGAGATAACCTCAACCTTTAATGAATCTACATTGATTCTAACACCGTAACAATTCCTTTGCTAAAAATCAGAATTATTTTTTAATGACATCATGAAATATTAACTTCCTTACATATAATAAGGGAATTTTCCAAATTCTCCATATCCCCTACAAAATTATTCCGATAAAGAGTAAAATCATCCATATAAGCTTCTACAAAATCATCGATCAAGCGAGAAAAGATGCCTAATATTGCTCTATGAAGTGTAATAGGGGAATTATGCAAAAGAAAAGGGCATTCCATGTAAGCATACATACCCTATGGACAAGTAAAAATTATCTTATATTCGTCTTCTTATGCAAGTTGAATGTGATTTTATGTGCTGAGTCCATCAAGAAAAGAGAAATACTTCTTCCCTTCTAATTTAATACTTGATCGTTAAACTGTAATGAGAAATGATCTTTAGAGTTTATTTATTTAATTATCCATAATCTATGCATACTCTCCACTTTTAAGTTTTCTTAGGCACAATAAGTAAGGTGAAACCCATTGGATATCTCAAATTAGGTAAATAAAATTCACATTGAGAAATTTTTGTAAATCATCTTTAACAATCTCCCTCATATTATGATTCATCATTCCCTGAGGTTGTCCTACAGGTTTGACACTCTCTTGTATGTAAATTTTACACATACATTTATTTGAATTAATTCCTTTCATGTCAATATATTCTCATGCAAATATAGAGGATTTTTTTTGCAACATACTTATTAACTATTTCTTTTGAAATTCCTCGAAGTTATTGTTAATGTATAATGTTTTAAGTGGATAAATTTCTATAAGAGAATTGCCAATTTTTTCCATTGAGTTTAATAACCTTTTAGATTGTGAAGATGAAAAGTATTCAATATTTAATTCGTCTTGAAAGATTTGCTTTAATATATGCACACAACAATTTTGTTCATAATATGATGAAATATAATGATTATTCATTAAATTTATGAATTAATCTTCCTCATAATTTTGTGAGATAGTTAAAACTAGTTTAATATCTTCATTATTTCCATCATCTCCTTCAATTCATTTCCCATTCTATATTTGAATTATTTTTCTTACTTGCACATATGCTATGAACATTTTAGTGGTATTTCCACTCGAAGTGAACATATCACTAGACCTACAACTTATGAATGCATCAATATTAGCTAACCTTGGCCTACCAAGAATCACGGATGTAATCATATATTAGTTTTTGGAGTTAGTATCATAAAATAAATAGGATACTCCCATGGATATAGTAGTACTTATACATATTCTAATATACCCTTACATATGAGAACATCTATATCTTCTAATTCCAATAAAGTAGGGTTATATTGAATTTTAGTTAATTTCACCTTATCCATCTTATTATTTTGAAATAATGTTTATATTTGCACATAATACAATCAAAGTGTTTGGAATTTCAATTCCATTGGTATGCACATTTACAATTGGATTAAGGGGATCGAAGTATTTTTCAATGTTTTGTTTTACATCATAATGCTTTCAATATTTCTATTCAATTGCACTCTTTAGAATTATTTTCATTGTCTTCTAGGATTTTCAATACACAACTCCTTTATTTCTTTTGGAAAAATAGCGATTTCTTTTAAAGTTTGAGGCAATGGAATTTGATCCAAATATTTTCAAATTCATCTAACATGTTATAATCACATAAAACTATTTTCTTATCTATACCTTCATCAATTTGTAATCTCTTCAAAAAGGGAGGATTTTGTAATGAAATAGATCATTGCTTAGCTATATGAATTGTAGGAATTGATTTTATTTTGTTTTCATCTATTTGTGTATGAATATATTCCTTCTAAGGAGTAATTCCTTGTTGAGGATTTTCCTCCTCTTCAAGAGATTTATCCCCTTTATATTCTTGAATGACAACAAGGGGTATTTTATTAGATAGAAATTGAGGAGATCTAACTTGGACATCATTTAAATATAGAAGAGCTATTATATAAGCTTGAAACATTTGGGCTTGGATATTATAAATTGATTGTTAAGGCACATTATTATTGGGATTAGCGAGTAGATAAGAAGGTAATTTATTTAATTGAGGTAATGAAGTACATGGTAATTGAAGGGGTTCACTTGTAGTCAATTGAGGTTGGAATTATGGATGGGCACATTTTGGAGGTTTGGGTGCAGAATAATTTTGAGGTTGATATTGAGGATATTGTTGGAAATATTGAGGTTAGTGAATGTTTCTACCATAAGAACATTGCCATCCCTTTCATGAGGATGAGTTTTGTGGCTCACGTGGCCAAGTTTTCCATAGTAGGGTGGTGCTTCACTCACTTTTTGGTTGTGCATAACAAGGAATTTCTCCATTAGGATATTGTGCCATACCTATTTGACAAGGCTCCTAAGGTCTTCTATGAACAACATAACAAGGTTGTTTTGTTTGACTTGTCCCAACTTCTTTTTGGGAAATAAACACGAGTCTTGATATTAAAGGGAAGTCCTATGTAGCATGAACCTCTCCACATATAAAAAAAATATTATTGTCAAGAGAACATTCTCATAATGAATGTTTCTTCCTACATCTAGGATAGAAATTAGAAAAAGTAACGTTTTCACCTTTTTTCTTGTTTTATACTCTTAACATATCAATTTGTTCACTATTCTTTAGGACCACATGGTTGAGGGCTCATATGGAGATTCTACCCTATCTAATCAGCCTTTGGGATGTAGGTCAAGGTATCTTCATCATCAAAGGGCAACAACTGGAACTGGAGGCGATGGGAATCTATTTCATGACTCGATTATCGTGCTAAAGAGAAGAAATTCAAGTCTTTGGATCTCGCTAAGGAGTTTAGAGAACCAGGAGTCTAGTTCAGAGATACTTTCTTGGTGTCGAGATAACCAACGGAGGAAAGGTGAAGATTGCAACAATCACCAACAACCTCATTCTTAGAATAATTTTGTTCACCATGGCATGCTTATCTGGAACATAATATGTGCATGAGGCTACCAAGTCTCAATTCTTGTATGATATCTTATTTTTGACCCCCACCATCCTCAACTAGTGTAGAGGCCTCTAGGAGAATATGAAGCAACAACTGACCAAGGGTAAGCACAAACACCTGAAGCAATTCGGGTCTAGTTCTATACTGGTCACCTTCACCTTGGAGCGAGTGCCCCTCTTTTAGTATTAGTGGGCATAAGTACCACATCCTACCCCACGAGATCTGATGCTCCTAAGATGGAGCCAACTCATGCCTCGAGGAGGCATAGGTCAACATATGCATTATACACCACAATTATTTAGTTGGCTTGAATGCTAACAGCTTGTGGTCGGTGGCTATGCTTAGTCTGACACAAATTTTAGAGGGGATCAAGATTTGCCTCTACGACTAGGTGAACAATGGATCGACCCAGGTAAAAACTTGTTTTTTGTTTTTTTCAAGTTTCATGACATTTATAAAAGTGTAAGATAAGACTTAACTTATGATAAATGTACAAATGTGGGACTAGAGAGACTATAAGATGTGTTCCCAATAATATGGTGAGCTGCCCATCGGATAGTGGGTGAAGACTATGAGGAAGGGGCTCACCCCTTAGGAAATATGGAGTGCAACCTAGAGGCAATCACTCGAGGGGTTCCAGGTTATGCCACTATCAACAATGTTCCACTAGATTGGCATAGACATACTCTCAGAGTCTTTGTGAGACTGTGTCAATTGCTAGGCGAAGTGATCAGAGCGGTCTCATGCTATCATGAGCACCATGCAGTTTTGATAGTTTATCTACTCTTTTACACATTCTGTAGGGTTTTAAAGCCAAATGTTTGAGAACACTCTATTTTTTGATATTTTGTTGTAAACATTGAGGAAGATGTGATATATATATATATGCAATTTTTATTTCTACTTATGTGTTTATAACATGATTCAATTTTTACGAATGACGTAAATGTCTATCAAGGACAAAATTTGCCAATGCATCACTTAATGTATTTAAATTATGTGGAATATGTTGATATGTAATGTAATCAAAATTTATTTCCAGTAATGTAACACATAGATACATATGCAATATTTATGGATTTCTTACTAAGTAATGATTGCTTAATTGTAACACAACTTGTTGTGAATCCAACTTGACAACTATATCCCTAATTCAAAGAGAAACTGCTTCTCACAAGAGTTCAAAAACTCCACTTTATTCAAAAGTATTATTGGTTCTTCAAAAAAGCAAGATACCTTGTAAGTTAATGAGCTCATCATTAAGGTCATAGAGTACCCATGTTGTGGAAGAGAGGTTATGCGTGGTAGAATAAGCACCATCAAGAAAACCAATGTAATGACTTGATGACATATCCGAACCGTGTTTGCAAAGAAAAAAATAGATGGCTATGGAAAGGGTTCTTTTAGGACAGCGAGAGTCTCTTTCAGCATGTGATTAACATCAGATCATCGGGGACAATCCTTAGTCTAATGATCCTCCTCACAGTTGAGGCAAGGATAATTCTGCCTTCTTCGAGAATCATCATCAACAGAAGATCTAGGAGGGTTCTATTTTGGGGCATCAACTTTGGCCTTACCTTTTGATGAGACCAAGTATTGCAGCAAGAAAGATGCAACTCGTGGAGCTACCAGATTCACTTTATCAACCTAGGGTTTGTCCAAACTTCGAGGTGACATTGTTGTATACACAAGTGAAATTGATATTTCTACCTTTTGTTATCGTTCAAGTGGCAATAGAGCACTATTGTTTTCAGGTCAGGCTTCCATGTATTTAGAAGAATCTTGATTACTAATAAAAGAAAGAGGAATCTACTCTAAGAGAAATCTTGCCTATTGTAATAAGGAAAATGACCTAAATACTATGCTAAAAAAACACCATTCGATAACAAACTGCCGAGAAACTATGCTTTACAAGAATTCCAAGCTAACATGTATGAAATGCTATTGTCCTAAGCATGGAAGTTCAAAACGTCAAACACCACTATTGTGCATCTGAAAGACTGAATATATTTTTTGCTTCCTTTTCATTATTTTTATGAAAAATCAACTGTGAACCCTAATCTCTTTTGATGATATGACAGGAGGATTATGGATGTTGGAGAATGTTTGGGATGTTTGGGAGACCCTGAGGTATCCTTGTGTTTCCTCCTACATTTTTTTGCTAAATTTTGGCCTCAAAAAAGGCCACTATAGGAAAACTTACTCGATGTACTAAAAACCTACATGATTCCCTGTATTTCTACAAGATATAGCAGAGAGGAGAATGATTGGTGCTAGAGGTGATTGAAGGCTTAGGGAAGGTGGCTGATAGGTGTAATGGAGTGAGAAAATTCCTAGGGTCACTCATAACTCAAAACCAAGGTTAGGAGATGGTTGGGTTTCCTCAACATGCTTGGAGGAGTTTCTATGTAAAATTATGAAATTGGTGAAGGTCTTGTTGGAAGCAAGAAATGAATATGGATGGATTAAGTTGGAAGGTTGTTTCTCGCTATGGGATATCTCTCTACTAATGAAATAGTTTCTCTACATCAAACATTGTTATTTTCCAAGAAATCATGTAAACAAGAAGAATTATAATGAGCTATAAAAGCAATGTTTAATGAGCTAACTCTCTATTTCATGCATGAGGAAAATTTCAAAATGAAATGGAATTATTGATGATATCTATTGTACTACTAAAGATGGAAGATATGGTAGTTAGTTCTGTTAACACCCAGGTTGTTCCCTATGACTCCCAAGGGAATACGGCCGGGGTAACCACTAACCAACCTTTGGATTATAGATCCTATCCTATCTATAATCAGAGAGGGCTCTCTCTTTAAGTTTTAGGTATGCTTTGTGAGTATTTTAGGCTAGTTTAAAGTTTCAGTTTCCTGTTTAAGACTTTGGTTGGTGAACTTTTGTTGTAAGAAGGGCGTGAAGAGTGCAGAAGATGCTAATCCATTGGGCATATGGAGTGAGGAAAGTTATATAGTTCTGGTGCCTGTGATGGAGAAATTTTTGCTGGAAGGCTAGATGGCTATTTTTAATATAATTTCCGATTTAGTGAGTGAAACAATGGGATATGGAGTTACTGACAGTGTGATATCAATTTGAACAACAATCTCTACTTAGTAGCATAAATAAATTACCAAATAGTGACTGTGAGATATTCAGAGCTTATTGGAGCAATTAAGAATTCCAATTTAAACAGCTGAAGTTATGGAAAACATTGATAGTGAAGATAGATTGAGAACATGGTGTCTCCATGGACAAATCCTGAGCTATTCTTTTTCTTTATTTCCTAGATTTAGAACAACATGTGAGAGTCATGAGTTAAAACATATAACAGAAACATTAACTAAGATAGAGAAACACTTATTATATCAAGCCATAGCACTAGAATCCTATAGCATTCAATGGTTCCAATCACAGCATGCACCAGTAAAAGTCAGTTCCTGTAAACTTCAAGCTTTATTTATAACATCGTTCTGCAAGTTACAGCTGAGTTCTCATTTCTTCATAAGAGAACAACAAAATCAACAACATACCCTTGAAATTTTGTGCGAGGGGGAATATATACAATAGGTTTTACAAAATATCTAAATGTTGAGTCATTTGATACATTAACTATGCTCACCAACTTTACAAAATATCAAATAAGAAAGTTATTGCCACTCTGAATGTAAGATAAATGGTCTTTAATGCGGTCAGGCCTCTTCTTGACCTTTGGAGGAGAGTGAGTTGGTTGAGTGTTTCTTCTTTAATGCTGAATGATGTGAATGATGTGTCTTTATGCTCTGTCATGCTGAAGCTTTTCTCGGCCCTGCTACCTGTAGCTGCCATTGCTCCTTTTGGTGGTTGAATCTTCCTGCTAAGGTGGCTCATTCCACCTTTTGTTCATAGTATATGCATCACACTTTCTGAATGTGATGACTTATACATTTCGATGACAAAATTTAGATGAAACCTCTTGTTTATAATAATAAATGTATCATGGAGGTCCACCATTCCTGCGTAGGCAATTGATGCCTCGAAATTGCATCCATGGTCTCATCTGCCTCTGTGTATTTGTAGAAGTTCGGAGGCACTTCAAACAGATGGCTAATCTCATTCATAATAAAAAACAAATTTTCTACTCTGTCATAGAGACTTTGCCCAAATGCTGGCCCTGTCTCCTGTGAGTTGCTTGATCCTTGACTCATTTCATTGGTGGAAAAGGTGTTCACCCTCTTTGTATAAACCTCATGTGATAGAAGTTTTCCTGCCCTGTTGAGTAAGCTAGGAAGACCTCTGCCCTGTAATGCTGCAAATTTGTCCATGAACCTATTTACCTCTGTTTGCATGTCCTGGCTTCTGTTGTCCAATGTCTGCACCAGGATTTTCAGTGTGAGGACCCTCTTGATTAGCTGGATAGTCTCTGTCCTGTTGGAGATCCCCATTGCTGCCAGCTGAGGACCTGTCCAGTTATTGAGCACATTGATCATTCTGCTAGCTATCTCAGGCATACTGCCTAGAGATGCCCTTGCTCTATGCACTTCCCTTGGTGCTTTGCCTATGACCTCCATTTGCTCATGAATAGTTTCAATGTATTTTCCATTGGTCCGTTATTGATTGGCCGATGTGGGTCCAAAAAACTGTTCTGATCTCATCCACCACTTTGTCAAGGGTGAGCTCTTTCTCCAGCTCTTTTATCCTTTCCTTAAGAGTTTTTATTTCTCTCAGTTTTTAAGCCACATTCTGCTCTCATTTATCATACTTCTCATTCAACTTGGCCAAATTCTCCTTGGCTCCATTCAGTTCTGTCATCTGGGCTTCGAGGGTCTAGACCTCACTCATCAATTTCTGCATGTCGAGGCTCGGAGCCTGCTCCGTACATGGTGCTGGTGGTGCTGCTGATGATGATGGTGCTGGTGCTGGTGCTGCTTCTGTGGGAGGAGGAGTGATCTTTAGAGGCTTCTCAAGGTTAATAACCTCTGGAGGGGGCTGAGAAGTCTGGCCTCCCTCTTTCTGCTGCAGGGCTGCCTATAGTGCATCCTCTGTGTCTTCCAGCCTCCCTTCTGTCTGCACTAGTTGCTTGTGCAGTGCTACCAGCAATGTAGCTATCTCTTGTTCTTGCTTCTGCTCAGCAACCTCATCTATTTGGGGGTGAATGGTTGCTGGGAGCTTTACCTTCTTTCTGAGGGTTGCAAGGTCTGCATCTCTTATTTTTAGTAGCATTTGTATGGCCTTTGGATCCTTGGGGTCATGCCCAAGCTTTATAATTATATCTTCCAAAGACTTGATCCTGTTGTCTTTTGCCAGGGAGGATGCTTTCTCCAACTCCAGTTGGGCAGCTGTATTGTTTAGGTTGTTTTCAGTCTTTTTGCCAACATTGCTTTGTCTGCCAATGTTGCATAGACCATTTCACCCATTTTCTTATGAAGTTCTATTTGGTCCATAGGGTGAATGTATTTTGCAAGAGCCTCTAGGTTGGTTCTTATGTAGTCTGCAGCTGACTGTGGCTACACTATGGTGGGCATGAAATGACTCATGGTCATTTTTCCTTCTGACATGTCATAGGCTGACATAAGCCTCTATTGTTTTGTAGGGGCCATATTTAGCAACCGGTTGTAGATTTGGAGCCTGAGTGGCTCATTTCTCCTCTTGATATCAGTAAATTGTTGCTTGATGCTTACCTCTGCTTTCCTTTGATGACTTGAGGAGCTGACCTCTCCTCCAAGATTTCTCTCTTGTTCCTGCTGAAAGGAACTAGCAGATACCTCCATGCTTGGTGGGCCCATTATCATCGATTGCCCCATAGGCATTTCTTCCTCAGAGAGGGGATTTAATCTCTGCCTTTTCTCTCCTTGATTTGTGGACGTGGTAAGGGGAGTCTCCTGCTCTTTGTCCCTCTTCTTTCCTTTTTCCACCTTTTGTGGAGTTTGGAGCACTGAAGACCAAAACACAACCAACCTTGGGCTTCCCTGGGCATCTAGCGTTTTTAGAGGGATAGGGAAGGCATCAGGCTGAGAGAACAAGAATAAATGGTATACGCACCTGGTGTATTTAAACACATTTTCCCTCTCTAGATTCATTAATTGCTCATGAATCTTATTGGCAATAAAAGTGGAAAAATCATAATATACAGCAGGAGGCATCCCTGGAGAGAAGATGGACAACATTGCCATGATGGTTTCATCCACATCCTCATATGTCCCATAACCCAGGATGTAACTGATCAAATCTACCATCATTTTGCCCAGCTCATTAAGATACGGATATGCTATGGGAAGGGCAGTGGTCATAGATTGATATTGAGGCTGAATAAACAATTGATTAACCATGGCAATTTGATCAGTGGACAACTTGGCCCCTTTTGTTATCAAATCATGGATGGAGAGAGGAGTTAGGGGTTTTGTGGTGTGAAAGTGGAGCATTTCATTGATGGGCTCAGGGGTGATATGGAACAATATTGAGCCTGAGGGGCTGACGACAACTCTCTGATAGCGGTCATAGCTCGACATGCATTGTTTTATCATGTCTGGGAGGGCATTGACTTGAGGGAGGTTGTAAATGGGTATGTGGGAATCCCAAATTCCTAAGGTATCAATCCCACTGAGATATTGGGCCTTTAATTCATTCATCAGGTGAATATTGAACTTGGCTGTCATGGGCATGGAGTCTAACATCTGGTAATCTTTATCACCTAGGGGTTTCCACTCTAGCTCTCTGTGTGGGGCATTCAGAGGTTGAACATTCAGGACTATTGGTGTCTCCATGGCTAAGCAATAGTTATGACTTGGTGTTGAACTGGTTTTTAGCGGGCAGGAGACCACAGAGGGCTAATTTTGTAGAAGTAAAGCCAATTGTAAGGGTAAATGAGGCAACTGTGGTGACAATGGTGCAGAATGCTCAAAAAAAGTTAATTGAGGGATTGCAGGGGCTGGCAACTCTATTTTCCTTGTGAATTATGCCTTTTAGGTTTACAGTCCACGAATGCGCGGACAGAGTGGGAATTTGGGGATGGGTGACTGTATATGGTTTCAGCAGGTGAAATTCGACCCTGCACCTGTGAGGAATGCTCGTTTTTCCAGGGATTTGCTGGTAAAAGCATGTTGTCTTACTTTTGTAAATATAGTTCTGGAGAAATATGGATATAACTTAGCACTGAAGGGATGCTCTGGGTAAATACCTGGTGAAGTGCCGACAATGGTGACAAATACAGGTGGGTTTTAGGCGGAAACATTCTTCAGGTCGATTTCTGTAGGTTGGCGACAGATGGACATAATTTTTATGCAGAGGAGAGCAATAGTTCTTTTAGCGAAAATGAGAAAAAATGCGAAAATCGGCTAAAGTATGGACTTTTGGGTTATTGGCGCGCTTTTCGGATGACGTTAGCATGACGTCATCAGGTGGGGTCACGGTCAGGTGACGTCAGCATGACGTCACCAGGTGATGTGGTAGTCTGTGAGTGGTCCATGGGGATTGCACAGGTGGTATACACATAGGAGCTCTGGCGGTCGGGGGTGCTGACAAGGCGCCAAGTGGAAATGACATGGGCGGGCGTGGCGCTGGCGTGGGCAAGCGGTCTTGCAGAGTGGTAAGCGAGTTTTCTCGGATCGCCTTCCATATGGTCATGGTATTGTCAGAGGGTGCTCTGAGAGAATATAAGGGTGACGTGTGGTAGAGGCCTGACGTCACCCTCTGACAGTTTCTCAGAATCTAACTTTCGGTCACGGATGCCCGTCCAATATGATGTGGGCCGTCGGATGGGAAGGCCCAGATTCGACGGTCAACGGATCGATAAGATGTGTGGGAAGTACAGGCTGCGGGGAAGGATAAAATATTATTTTCTCTGAAATTCACGCCTGGCAGAACTTTGGAAAAAGTGGGTTTTTCCGGTTTTTTCAGCGTTACGGGTTAAATGGGTTTTTTCAAAGGTTTATTTGCAAAGTGGGCTTAAGGTTATTAATCCGAGCAGATCTTGGATTAATCCCAGGATTAATTCATTGGCGCTCTTTGGGTTGCGCTTAAATGTTTTAGCGCTGGAAGACCTTCAAAGTCATACATAGAGCCATAATGCTCGGGGAAGGGGATACATAGATTTTTTGGGTTTTTTGCCAAGTTTACATAGTAATAGGGGGAAGAGGGGGTATAAGGAGTTACATAATGATAGGTTAGTAGTTAATATGGATGAAAAGGGGTGGATGAGGGAGGTAGAATACTAAGTTCTTTATATGAAATTAACTTAGTTTTGGGGAAGTAGATCAAAATGAAAAGAATTTTTGCACAAGGAATGTGGTAATTCAAGAAACTAGAACCAACAAAAGACTTTGATTTTCTTTGTGTACATGGGTGGCACAGGGATGTAAGTTATGAATGTGATAGGGGGTGATTTGGAAGTTAGACATGCTCCATTAGGCTTCATCAAGACTGCTGGAAATAGGCCATTTGTACTGGCACCATGTTTTTACCTTTGCTTTAAGCCAATGCAATGCCATGAACCAAACTTTCTGCAACCCCCTCTACCTACCCACTCTATTGCCTAGCATTTTTTGTTACTCCAAGGAGGGTGCACTTAGATTTGCAATCCCTTTTGTGCCTTTTCTTTTCCTTTGGCTTTATTTTGATCTTCTATCTAAAGCTACCCTTATTGCTTCCAAGGTCCCAAATTAAACAGTTGGGAACCTTCTTTCACTACCTATCTACTTTACCTAGCAAGATTGAGTTGTTTGGACATGTTTCTTTCTCTAATCTATAACAAAAAAATTGAAACATGGCATGACCCAGCTTAGGCTGTTGGATAACCCATCCAGAAGTAGGGCAACATCAACCAAAACAAGCATACTTCTTCCACAATAATATGAGATCTTTGTATCACCAAAGTAGATCATATTGGCACTTCCCCTGCCAATCATGAAAAATGAAACCTATTGGTATAGGTATCTAATAGTGGCTCCACTTGGGGATGGTTTTTCCTTTGAAAGACCAAGAACAGCAGGTCAGAATGCCTTGGCCATTGACTGCTCCTACCAAACTTGAAAACTTTCTCTTTGTACTTCAAAAACTGGAGGTTGTCACCTCTGTGGCACTTCTGGAATATACAGCTTTTGTCTGCTTATTTACAGTAATCTTTTGAACTGAACTATTTGTATGCTGAAAGAAAATATATACAACTGATTATGTACAGGAGAAAAAGACCCTACTATATGCATAGAAAATAGTCAAAATAATGCTTCAACATCCTCCCATTAACAGGACCTTCATTCAAGTCAGTTTCATCCATATTTTTAAGGAAGTAGGTGTTGTTTCCTTGGACTGCTTGGATAATAAATGGTCCTCTTCAAAGAGAATCAAATTTTCCATGTTTTCCTTTATCTTCCCTTCTTGAATCCCACTTGAGGACTTTGTCACCTACGCTGAAATCTTCAGCTTTAGTCCTTCTATCAAAAGCCTTTTTTAACTTTTCTTGGAGAAATTGTACTATGTTATAAACTTGGTCTTTGGTTTGCTACAAATATATTATCTGATTGACCCTTCTTTGCACGTTATTGGGTTCAGCTTGACTTTCTTGAAGAAGTTTCATAATAGGAACCCCTAGTGATGAAGGAAATTTGGATTCTAATCCATAGACTAACTCTTATGGGCTGACACCAATGGATCTCTTAGTTGTTAGTCTATCTGCCCATAAGGCATTTACAAGTTTCTTATGCCAATTTTTCTTATTTTCTTCCAACACCTTCTTGATGATGTTTATCAGACTTTTATTTGATGACTCAGCTAGGCCATTTCCTTGAGGATAGTATGCAATGGAATGACCCAAAGTAATATGAAATTTGTGGCAGAAATTCACCATTTTCTTGGATCTGAAAGCAGCAGCGTTGTCTGTTATTATCTTGTTGGGACAACCAAATCTAGACAATATGTTGTTCTCCAAAAATTGAATGATTACTGAA
>APFE030959644.1:23874-90879 GCA_000404065.3 Pinus taeda
GTATTTGCAGTGAGTGACCTAAACCAGGTTCTTACATCCCCTGTCAGGCTCTGAACAAAAATTCTCATCCTTACACTGTCATCATCAATTTCATAGTTCTCAAAATGATCTTGCATTCTTCTGGCATGCTGAATGGCTGTGAAAGGGCCAGTGGAGTCAAAGTATGAGATTTTGGATTGGTAGCCATGAGGTAGGGCTGCAGCATTAGCAGGTAGCTGCAGGGGTGCATATCTATTGGCCATATTTGTAGGGTTTATAGGGTTAACCTGGACAACAGGGACTACTGGGACAATGGGGGTAATAGGTAAGGCATAGACTACAGTGTTGGTTAAGGGAACATGTGAAGTTGATGAAGGTGTGAAAGGAGGGCTTTGAGATGTAGATGGTGAACTAGGGGAACCAGGGGTAGACCGGAATAGAACCTTGATAGGAGTGAGAATGGGGTTAAGGTAAACTGTCTCAGGGCTCAAGTCAGAAGATTTTTCCTGTTTTTGCTGCTTCCTAATGTTTTTAGGGATTGTGTTAGGATTTTCAAAAACAGTTGGTGGGTTAGGGTCAGGGTTGGACCTTGTATACCGTTGATTCTTCTTGGGAGCCAGCTTCTGAATTGTTTTTTAAGTATTTTTAGGATTTTCTTGTGTCTGCAAGGGCTAGACAAGATTTTGGAATGGCTGCGTATGTCCTAAAGCTAGTATGAAGATAGACTGAAACAGCTTTTATGTAAACTTGCTAATGTAAAACAGAAACAGTTTTCAAGGCTTCCTGGCTAACTTTCAGGCTTCACCTGTAGCTTTAGGAAATATACAGTAATTAGAAAATCCTGAGGTTGTCCCCAGTGGAGTCGCCATTTATGTTAACACCCAGGTTGTTCCCTATGACTCCCAAGGGAATATGGCCGGGGTAACCACTAACCAACCTTTGGATTATAGATCCTAGCCTATCTATAATCAGAGAGGGCTCTCTCTCTAAATTTCAGATATGCTTTGTGAGTATTTTAGGCTAGTTAAAAGTTTCAGTTTCCTATTTAAGACTTTGGTTGGTGAAATTTAGTTGTAAGAAGGGCATGAAGAGTGCAGAAGGAGTTAATCCATTGGGCATATGGAGTCAGAAAAGTGAGATAGTTCTGGTGCCTATGATGGAGAAAGTTTTGCTGCAAGGCTAGATGGCTATTGTTAATATAATTTCTGATTTAGTGAGTGAAACAATGGGATATGGAGTTACTGACAGTGTCATATCAATTTGAACAACAATCTCTACTTAGTAGCATAAATAAATTACCAAATAGCAACTGTGAGATATTCAAAGCTTATTGGAGTAATTAAGAATTCCAATTTAAACAGCTGAAGTTATGGAAAACATTCATAGTGAAGATATATTTAGATTAGGGTGTTTCCATGGACAAATCCTGAGCTATTCTTTTTCTTTCTTTCCTAGATTTAGAACAACATGTGAGAGTAATGAGTTAAAAAAAATAACAGAAACATTAAAAGAGATAGAGAAACACTTATTATATCAAGCCATAGCACTAGAATCCTATAGCATTCAATAGTTCCAATCATAGCATGCACCAATAAAACTCAGTTCCTGTAAACTTCAAGCTTTATTTATAACATCCTTCTGCAAGTTACAGCTGAGTTCTAATTTCTTCATAAGAGAACAACAAAATCAACAACAACCCCTTGAAAGTTTGTGCGAGGGGGAATATATACAATAGGTTTTACAAAATATCTAAATGTTGAGTCATTTGATACATTAACTATGCTCACCAACTTTACAAAATATCAGATAAGAAAGTTATTGCCACTCTGAATGTAAGATAAATGGTCTTTAATGCTGTCAAACCTCTTCTAGACCATTGGAGGAGAGTGAGTCGGTTGAGCGTTTCTGCTTTAATGCTGAATGATGTGAATGATGTGTCTTTATGCTCTGTCATGCTGAAGCTTTTCTTGGCCCTGCTACCTGTAGCTGTCATTGCTGCTTTTGGTGGCCGAATCTTCCCGCTGAGGTGGCTCATTCCACCTTTTGGTCATAGTATATGCATCACACTTTCTGAATGTGATGACTTATATATTTCGATGACAAAATTTAGATGAAACATCTTGTTTATAATAATAACTGTATCATGGAGGTCCACCATTTCTGCGTAGGCAATTGATGCCTCAATATTGCATCCATGGTCTCATCTACCTCTGTGTATTTGTAGAATTTCAGAGGCACTTCAAACAGACGGCTAATCTCATTCACAATAAAAAACAGATTTTCTACTTTGTCATAGAGACTTTGCCCAGATGCTGCCCCTGTTTCTTGTGAGCTGCTTGATCCTTGACTGATCTGATTGGTGGCAAATGTGTTCACCGTCTTGGCATAAACCTCATGTGATAGAATTTTTCCTGCACTATTGAGTAAGCTAGGAAGACCTCTGCCCTGTAATGCTGCAAATTTGTCCATGAACCTATTTACCTCTGTTTGCATGTCGTGGCTTCTTCTGTCCAATGTCTGCACCAAGCTTTTCAGTGTGAGGACCCTGTTGATTAGCTGGATAGTCTCTGTCCTGTTGGAGATCCCCATTGCTGCCAGCTGAGGACCTGTCCGGTTATTGAGCACATTGATCATTCTGCTGGCTATCTCAGGCATACTACCTAGAGATGCCCTTGCTGTATGCACTTCCCTTTGTGCTTTGCCTATGAGCTCCATTTGCTCATGAATAGTTTCAATGTATTGCCATTGGTCCATTATTGATTGGCCGATGTGGGTCCAAAAAACTATTCTGATCTCAGCCACCACTTTGTTAAGGGTGAGCTCTTTCTCCAGCTCTTTTATCTTTTCCTTGAGAGTTTTTATTTCTCTCGCTTTTTCAGCCACATTCTCGTTTGATTTATCATACTTCTCATTTAGCTTGGCCAAATTCTCCTTGGGTCCATTCAGTTCTGTCATATGGGCTTCGAGGGCCTAGACCTCACTCATCAATTTCTGCATGTCGAGGCTCGGAGCCTGCTCTGTAGATGGTGCTGGTGTTGTTGCTGACGATGATGGTGCTGGTGCTGGTGCTGCTTCTGTGGGAGGAGGAGTGATCTTTGGAGGCTCCTCAAGGTTAATAACCTCTGGAGGGGACTGAGAAGTCTGGCCTCCCTCTTTCTGTTGCAGGGCTGCCTGTAGTGCAGCCTCTGTGTCTTCCAGCCTCCCTTTTGTCTGCACTAGTTGCTTGTGCAGTGCTACCAGCAATGTAGCTATCTCTTTTTCTTGCTTCTGCTGAGCAACCTCATCTGTTTGGGGGTGAATGCTTGCTGGAAGATTTACCTTCTTTCTCAGGGATGCAAGGTCTGCATCTCTTATTTTTACTAGTGTTTGTATGGCCTTTGGATCCTTGGGGTCATGCCCAAGCTCTATAATTATATCTTGCAAAGACTTGATCCTGTTGTCTTTGGCCAGGGAGGATGCTTTCTCCAACTCCAGATGGGCAACTGTATTGTTTAGGCTGTTTTCCAGCCTTTTTGCCAACATTGCTTTGTCTGCCAATGTTGCATAGACCATTTCACCCGTTTGCTTATGAAGTTCTATTTGGTCCATATGGTGAATGTCTTTTGCAAGAACCTCTAGGTTGGTTCTTATGTAGTCTGTAGGTGACTGTGGTTGCACTGTGGTGGGCATGAAATGACTTATGGTCATTTTTCCCTCTGAGAGGTCATAGGTTGACATAAGCCTCTGTTGATTTGTAGAGGCCATCTTTAGAAACTGGTTGTAGATTTGGAGCATGAGTGGCTCATTTCTCCTCTTGATATTAGTAAATTGTTGCGTGATGCTTACCTCTGCTTTCCTTTGATGACTTGAGGAGCTGACCTCTCCTCCAACATTTCTCTCTTGTTCATGCTAAAAGGAACTAGCAGATACCTCCATGGTTGGTGGGCCCATTATCACTGATTTCCCCATAGGCATTTCTTCCTCAGAGAGGGTATTTAATCTCTGCCTTTTCTCCCCTCGATTTGTGGACATGGTGAGGGGAGTATCCTGCTCTCTGTCCCTCTTCTTTTCTTTTTCCACCTTTTGTGGAGTTTGGAGCACTGAGGTCTCCACCATCTTCTCTTGCCCAGAAGGCATGTTATCTTGAGCCTGTTTCTCAGTAGGTGCTGGGGCTTCAGCCATTTGTTCTTGTTGCATAGGCTACCCCTCTTCTTGAGGTTCTTCTTGCTTTTCTTGTTGTTGTTCTTGTTGCTATTCGACCTCCTTTTCTACCTACTGCTCTGTTTGTTTCTCTATTGTAGGAGGTGGTTGTTCCTGCTCCACCTGCTTGCCCTTATCTTTATTTGTTTCCTGTTGGGCAATTTCAGCTACTTGCTGCTGGGCTGTGGAAGATGAGGCAGCTGCTCCAATTTTCCTTTGACAGGAGGAAGAGACCCGCCCACAATGTTCCAAGTCAGCCTCTTTCTCAAGATTGCTTGTTTCTCTTCTTAGCATTTCTTCTTTACCAATCAGCTCTTCTAAGGTTCCTTCTTTCCAGCTTAGGGCATTGGCATACTTCTCAATGTGAGGCAGTTTCACATGAACATAGCCACCCAATTTGTATTTTATTCTTCTAAGGGAAATGAAGTTATTCGGGTTATAAGGCACCCACTTGAAACTGGTTTGAAATCTGAGGGTTTCTAGAATCCTATCAGTTTCCTTCCATCCTTCCTCCTTCTTATTGTACAAGAAGGGGCCGAGCTGATTCCTCACCTTTAGTTGCACCTTCTTGCTTTTACTTTGGAAATGGACAAAGTCTGCATTTCCAAACTGGCTGAAGTACTCTAGGGCAAAGAGTCTCATAGGGACATATTTTGGCAGCCTATAGGGATTCAGCTCACAACCATATACCTTGATTACTGTGTGGTGTTGGTAGAAGTACCAATCACCAATGCTGTAGGCTTTTGAGAGTTGAAGAATTCTATCATTTCATCTATCAATCTTGGAGGAGGGACACCCAACAACAAGGTCATAGCTCGATGAATGGACAGATCAATAAATTCACAGTACGTGTAAGGTGAATAATGCAGAAGATGGCAAACTGAAGACCAAAACACAACCGACCTTGGGCTTCCCTAGGCATCTAGCTCTTTTAGATGGACAGGGAAGGCATCAGGCTGATAGAACAAGAATAAATGGTATATGTACCTGGTGTATTTAAACACCTTTTCCCTCTCCAAAGTCATTAATTGCTCATGAATCTTATTGGCAATAAAAGTGGAAAAATCATAATATACAGCAGGAGGCATCCATGGGGAGAAAATGGAAAACATTGCCATGATGGTTTCATCCACATCCTCATCTGTCCCATAACCCAGGATGTAACTGATCAAATCTACCATCATTTTGCCCAGCTCATTAAGATATGGATATGCTATGGGAAGGGCAGTGGTCATAGATTGTTATTGAGGCTGAATAAACAATTGATTAACCATGGTAGTCTGAACACTGGACAACTTGCCCCCTTTTGTTATCAAATCATGGATGGAGAAAGGAGTTAGGGGTTTTGTGCTGTGAAAGTGGAGCATTTCATTGATGGCCTCAGGGGTGATATGGAACAATATTGAGCCTGAGGGGCTGAGGATGGCTCTCTGATAGGGGTCATAGCTCGACATGCATTGTTTTATCAAGTTTGGGAGGAGATTGACTTGAGGGAGGTTGTAAATGGGTATCTGGGAATCCCAAATTCCTAAGGTATCAGCCCCATTGACATATTGGGCCTTTAATTCATTCATCAGGTGAATATTGAACTTGGCTGTCATGGGCATGGAGTCTAACATCTGGTAATCTTTATCACCTAGGGCTTTCCACTCTAGCTCTCTGTGTGGGGCATTCAGAGGTTGAACATTCAGGACTATTGGTGTCTCCATCGCTAAGCATTAGTTATGACTTCGTGTTGAACTGGTTTTTAGCGGGCAAGAGACCACAGAGGGCTAATTTTGTAGAAGTAAAGCCAATTGTAAGGGTAAATGAGGCAACTGTGGTGACAATGGTGAAGAATGCTCAAAAAGAGTTAATTGAGGGATTGCAGGGGATGGCAACTCTGTTTTCCTTGTGAACTATGCCTTTTAGGTTTACAGTCCACGAATGCGCGGACAGAGTGGGAATTTGGGGAAGGGTGACTGTACATGGTTTCGGCAGGTGAAATTCGACCGTGCACCTGTGACGAATGCTCTTTTTTCCGGGGAATTGCTGGTAAAAATAGGTTGTCTTACTTCTGTAAATTTAGTTCCAGAGAAATATGGATACAACTTAGCACTAAAGGGATACTCTTGGTAAATACCTGGTGAAATGCCGACAATGGTGACAAATACAGGCGGGTTGTAGGCGGCAACGTTCTTCAGGTTGATTTCTGTAGGTTGGCAACAGTTGGATGTAATTTTCATGCAGAGGAGAGCAATAGTTCTTTCAGCGAAAATGAGAAAAAACGCGAAAATCAGCTAAAATATGGACTTTTGGATCATTGGCGCGCTTTTTGGATAACGTTAGCATGATTTCATCAGGTGTGGTCAAGGTCGGGTGACGTCAGCATGATGTCATCGGGTGATGTGGCAGTCTGTGAGTGGTCCACAGGGATTGCACACGTGGCGGACACATAGGAGCTCTGGCGGTCGGGGGTGCTGACAGGGCGCCAAGTGGAAGTGACGTGGGCGGGCGTGGCGCTGGCGTGGGCAAGCGGTCTTGTAGAGTGGTAAGCGGGTTTTCTCCGACCACCTTCCATACGGTCATGGTATTATCAGAGGGCGCTCCAAGAGAATATAAGTGTGACGTGTGGCAGAGGCCTGACGTCACCCTCTGACAGTTTCTCGGAAGGTAACTTTCGGTCGCTGATGCCCGTTCGATATGATGTGGGGCGTCGGATGGGAAGGCCCAGATCCGATGGTCGACGGATCGATAAGATGCGCGAGCAGTACAGGTTGTGGGGAAGGATAAAATATTATTTTCTCTGAAATTCGCGCCTGGCAGAACTTTGGAAAAGGTGTGTTTTTCGGGTTTTTTCAGCATTACGGGTTAAATGGGTTTTTTCAAAGGTTTATGTGCAAAGTGGGTTTAAGGTTATTAATCCGAGCAGATCTTCGATTAATCCCAGGATTAATTCTTTGGCGCTCTTTGGGTTGTGCCTAAATGTTTTAGCGCTGGAAGACCTTCAAATTCATACATAGAGCTATAATGCTCGGGGAAGGGGATACATAGATTTTTTGGGTTTTTTGCCAAGTTTACATAGTAATAGGGGGAATAGGGGGTATAAGGA
Source organism: Pinus taeda (assembly GCA_000404065.3). Lineage (NCBI taxonomy): Eukaryota > Viridiplantae > Streptophyta > Pinopsida > Pinales > Pinaceae > Pinus > Pinus taeda. The sequence continues at coordinate 31,124 of APFE030959644.1, forward strand.
GTTACATAATGATAGGTTAGTAGTTAATATGGATGAAAAGGGGTGGATGAGGGAGGTAGCATACTAAGTTCTTTATATGAAATTAACCTAGTTTTGGGGAAGTAGATCAAAATGAAAAGAATTTTTGCACAAGAAATGTGGTAATTCAAGTTATGAATGTGATAGGGGGTGATTTGCAAGTTAGACATGCTCCATTAGGCTTCATCAAGACTGCTGCAAATAGGCCATTTGTATTGGCACCATGTTTTTACCTTTGCTTTAATCCAGTGCAATGCCATGAACCAAACTTTCTGCAACCCCCTCTACCTACCCACTCTATTTCCTAGCATTTTTTGTTACTCCAAGGAGGGTGCACTTAGATTTGCAAACCCTTTTGTGCCTTTTCTTTTCCTTTGGCTTTCTTTTGATCTTCTATCTAAAGCTACCCTTATTGCTTCCAAGGTCCCAGATTAAACCGTTGGGAACCTTCTTTCACTACCTATCTACTTTACCTGCCAAGATTGAGCTGTTTGGACAGGTTTCTTTCTCTAATCTATAACAAAAAATTGAAACATGGCATGATCCAGCTTAGGGTGATGGATCACCCATCCAGAAGTAGGGCAGCATCAACCAAAACAAGCATACTTCTTCCACAAGAATATGAGATCTTTGTATCAGCAAAGTAGATCATATTGGCACTTCCCCTGCCAATCATGAAAAATGAAACCTATTGGTATAGGTATATAACAAATTCCTAAACTTGCAAACTTATCAAATTCTGGTTCAAGTACAGTAAATCCTAAATTTGATGAGAAAATAGAAATGTGTCTTTTTCGGGCTGCATAGGGGTCCTTTCCTCAAATTGTGATCCTTGAAGCAAGAGGTGAGGTTAAGACACCTACTAGCATCTTTGTGATTCTTTTTTCCCCTTGTAGCCTATTAGTGAAGTAGAGAACAAATGGAAACAAACTAATAAAAAATTAATGAAATCTACATTGCCTGCAATGAAGTACTTCTAAGAACAGTTTAATCATGAATCTATGAAACCAATCTAAGCATATAGATACAATAAGAGTATCCTTTCCTTCTAGGGTTGGGCCCTAACCAAAGAGCTTCATCCATGTGAGTCAAATCAATACTTGACCATAAAAAAATTAAATCTCGTGAACAAAACAGAAAATTCCATAGCAATGTCTTCCACAAGTCTAGAGCTAAAAAATAACCACTGTTTTTAAAAAATAAATTCCAATCCTAGTGAGGCTCTAGGCCTATTTCTTATAAAATTGAAGTCCCCAATGACTTTCCTTAAATCTAGGGAGGTTCGACTCCCAAACTCAATATCAACTAAGTCTTTGACTATCACTTTCTTGACTACCTTTTGATCTTCATGACTTGGCTGCTTGTACTCTAAGTTGGTGTGATTAATGGAGGAATATTTAGATGAGGGAGGATCAAATGAGGAGTATTTACCTCCTACAATCTCTCTTCCTTGTCCCATTTAGGCTACAAACCTTAATCTTGCCAAAATTCCTCGATTTTCTCTTTCAAACCTACATCCAATGCATATTAGTCCACTAGGCATAACATCACACTTTAACTCATTTCATTAAACAAAATATAATCAAAACATGTAATAAACTGTGAGAAGAGTTGATTTGACTAAGCTAGGAGGTGACTTAAGATCCATATAGTTACCTAATGATGAGGTTAATCATGACCCCCATATTGAAGGTGTTTCTTAGCCTCTAAGCAACTCAATCAATATCCATGTATTTCATAGCTCTAGTGGCCTCCCTGACATCCCATGTTTATTTTGTGTTTTCCTCTTCTTATGCATAGAATCCTGCCTTCCTTTCTACCTCCTCCCACTACTTTCTCTCTTCCTCTTCCTTCTCTCCTTCTAACATTCCAAAGAGAAGTGGTGGGCTGAGTCACAAGACAATCCAATTGAGTTTGTGCCTTTGGATGGTTTGTTTATAAATGGGTGTAATGTTCAATGCTTCTCTAATGCTTTGAGGAGAATGGTACTCTTTGATTTTCAAATTATATGGCAAAGTATTCCATATCCTTTGGAAATATTGCATGCTATCGTCCCCTAATAGTCTGAACATATCCCCAAAATCTGTAATTGCTTTCTCTGGGCCATGAAGATACCTAGATGCAAGTTGAGGATCCTTTGTAATTAAATTATATGTTCTAATGACATTCATTGGATTGGACTAATTATCTCTTATCATCAGAGGCACAATTTTTTCCATTCCCAATATATTATTCATTTCTATAGCCTTTTCTTCCTCATGGTCATCCATGATGCCAAACCCACCAACTGTAAATCCCCCAACTTTTGATTAGGGTCTCATACACTCATATCTGTCAAAGCCATGTTATGCAACTAGAGCTTAGAAATCTTATCCATATACTCTAATGTACTTTTGTCACAGAGATGAATGAAATATCTATAATCTTAGTATGGCATAGTGCTTGTCTATGCAAGGGTCTTGATTTAGAGCAATAGCCATTGTTCCTTAAGGTACAATACATAGGACTTAGTTGGCATCATGCACTGGATGGACTCCAAAGATAGAGTGGCCATGGATAACGAATGATTCTTTATTTCTTGTATCTGTCCTTTGAACCACGCATTTTCATTATGGCCTCAATGTCCCTCTAGCTACCTATTTTTCTACCCATCTCCTTGAGCTTTTCCTCCATGTGGCCAATGTCCTGCACTCCCTTCAACTTGGTAATGTACATTCATCTATGTGTTTTGTCTCTTTCTTCCTCAATCTCAAAGAATAATGGAATGGAAAATATTTGTGGAGAGACCCTCCCCCTCTCAATAAATATGTATTAGGAGTCAAGGTTAGGTTGAGCACTAGGTTCCCTTAGTTGTGGGTCTTCTCTCCTTGTTTCTAGCTACTTACTTCCTTCCTCATCCAATTTTTAAGTTTCCTATAGGTTCAACAGAGTTTCTTGTAGGACTACCTTTGCTTCTTGTAGGTCCCACTCTATCTCCTGTAGGATGTCTTTTCCTTTAGATCAGGTGGATATAGTTATAGGCCTTCTCACACAAGTGATAGGAGGCTTAGTTGAGGTTTGTGCTGAGTATCCTTCTTATTGAGTTTTTATAAGAGGATCCATCTTCTCCTGCTATTTAGGTGAGTCCTCAATAGCAATGGGAACCTTTGTTGGAGTTTGGGGTTTTCCCTGCCTTATCCTAAACCTTTCTTGGAGTTTGGACTTTTCTTGTTCTAAAGTATAAGGGGGTTTGCCTCTGTTGTTTTCCTTTTTATTTGATACGGGTGCTGAGGGCATTGAGGGCAATTGTTGTCTCTTTCTGAGTGGGTTCTAGAGAGACCCTAGGTGACTCCTCCTTGTCTTTTTCCTCTTCATTTCCATTTCGATTCTCAACTTTTTATTCCCCTCTTCCTCTCCTTCAAGATGCTCATCTTTTTTATTAATGTCCTCCTTAACATCTTCCTCTATTTCTGCATCACCTCCTTTCTCTTTCTCTTCCTCTTCATCCTCATCTATATCCTATTCATCCTTCTCTGCTTCTTCTCCAACTATTTTAGACTCTTCTCTGTCTTTTTCACTCACAGTAGGGCTAATATCATATGTGAGGGCTTTCATATCCTCATTCGACCACATGTCTCTAAATATTTCCCATTGGATAGGAATTGTGAGGTTTTGGAAGGCATCTTTTATATAATTCTAATTAACCCATGGTGGGCAAACTATTGGTACTTTCCTTCCTACACCTTTATGCTTGTATCTATCAGTGATTTCAAAAGGAAGTATGGTACACTAAGCATATGGTGAGGAGGTGTTTCTACTCCAAACCTCAATTCTTCAAGCACCCTAAAGTGATAACCATAAACCACACTATAGCTACCTTCACATGATATGTATTTTATAAGGTGGTAGCTTACCTCATTCCTCGGGTATGGTAGGCTTGTTCTCCTTACTCCATTCTTGCGTTCAATTTGCTTCTATCCCAATAAAAAGAATTTCATTTTGGCAGTTTGGCTATTACGCTTGTCTTCCTTTCTCCAATGCACCCCTAGGGGAAGTGGGGTAATTCTGGTTATGAGTTTAGGGGAGAAATCTATGGAGGGGCCCCTCACCACAATAGTGACATGGGTTCTTGTTAGTGTAATGATGGAGAGAGAAAAATCTCGGGCTACTTCATCATCATACCCTCTTAATTCCTCAAAATACCCCATCCAATTATGCCTAGGTAAGATTTCTACCAGAGGATGATGTTGGTGAATCCTCATAGTGTTTATGGGCTTCCTTTTATTAAATCCCCCTATGATTTTATCTCATGAACTTTGACGAGAAGAGATGTATGATACAAATTTTAATGAAGGAGGAAATGCGACTACAATACTTATGGAACTATTTGCTTGCACAGCTATCAAATTCAATCAAATTGAGAGATATTTCTATTCGTTTCACATGGAAAAATGGAAGGAAATGTAGAGCCTACCTCCTTATGGTGCTTGTTGTAGCCAACCTCTATGTTTCCTTTTATGAAATTGCTCACTCCCAATTGTGTAGACTATTTGATTCTGTCATGTAGGATTCCCTATGTGATCTTATAGGAAATCCTACGCATGATCAAGATGGTTTCTTTCTCTTCCGTAGGTTTCCTGGGTACGAGAGCGACTTTTCTAGAGTGATCCTCAAGAATATGAATGCATGAGTGCATGACGTTAAACGCTTATTTCCTCTTATCGTCGAGTTCAGTGAGGTGGTGTGCTAGCACCTGAGGTATGTTTTTTTTTCATTTTTGGACCATTGGTCCCCATTACCACATCATCATTCCCCTCTCCTCATAATGAACTCCCACTTTCTGCATTTGTAGCTCAACTACTTCTGATGTCATTCTTTTCTCTTTGACATGACAGTTGCCACATGTGTGGGGACTAACTTTTTTGTCCTCATTGACTGAAAGAAGTTGGCCAGGTTAACTGTCAACCTTTCACTTATAAACCAACTCGTGCACAATCTTTACATATTTTAATTAAATTATGCAAATGAGAGAGTGAAGTGAGATACTTGGATATAGTGCTAATACCTTGCTGCAATTTTTTGAGTACATGATGTGCTTGTTGTGTGTCGGTTGCATGTTATTTCTCACTCCTTGTTGATTTCCTTTATGTGCAGGTACTTGGTGTTCAAGATGAATGTGTTCAAGATGAATGTGCTGCTACTACTCTCGAGCTTCTTCTACCCTTGGATCTTCATGTTGGAAGCTTGCCTCAACATATGAATTTTATTCTGTGGGATAGGTAGCTACATGATTTCCTACAGGATGTGTTGTAGTTACTTCTCCCTCAAAAATTTTAATCATTTCCACTGTTGGGACTTGAGGATGATGACATGGATAGAGAGGAGGCCTAGAAGCGTGAATACTGAGAAATACACTCAGGTGCTGCCCTCCTCTGCTCTTTGTTTCATCTTTTCTCTGTGTTTTCTCTTCAAGACAGTGAATGTTTTGAAAACTGATTGTTATTTCTGATGGATGCAGGGGTGATTATGGTGGAGAGTGGTATGGTAATGAATTTTTGATGTAGGGTTTTTTATTTTTGGACATGGGAAGGTTATTTCGTGGCCCTAGGGTTACTCACTTTAGGATTCTGAAGCCACTATAATTCCTACAAGATCATTTTGTAGGTTTTTAGGGGATCATATAGGTTTACAAGGAGTCCTTTAGGTTTAAACGGAGTCATGTGGAAAACATAATGCCCTTGCAAATTAAGGCAACTGAGTGAAAAAAATGAAAGGAATGGTGGAATGATGAAGGATAATGAATGGGGAAATACAAATATGAGTGGAATAGGTCCCTCTTTTATTCTCCTTTACTCTCTGATTGTCTTCCTACTGACCTGGAAACAGTTTTTCATGATTTTTGTTTTCTCTTTTTTGTTTTCAATTTTTTTTTGAAAATAGTTAGTGTGCCTCCAAGAGGTTTTCATTCTAGTTGCTTTCCCTCGGCACCTCAAGAGAGGTTTTCATCTAGATATATTTTTATTTCTGTTTTTCCTTTTTACTTTGGACACCATTGGGCCACTACCAGAGGTGTTCAACCTGATAGTGGGACTGAGGTGACTAATGGAGACTTTCACCGGGGTCCCTATTTTTCATTTTTCTTTTCTTAGTGACTTGCTAAGGCAAGAGCTAAAACTTGCTCCACCACCATCACTATTTTATTGATACCATCAATGAACTCTTGCCTTGACCATGTTCTCTTGTAAATATTCGTTACGTGCCCATTAACATGTAAAGGAATGGCCTCCGCATCTATCGTTCTCATTTGCACTGAACCATTATCATGAATCATATATCTATATCTGGAATCATACAATAAGGCCTAATCACCTTCTTGAAATTATTTATCTTTGATGTTCCTATCGTGCTAGATATTCCTCTGAATTTGAGTTACCTCTATGTATAGGAGGGCCTATTTTTTGAGCTCATCTAAGCCATTCAACTCGAGTAATCTCTCTTTTTTTTCATTGCTGAGATCTAGATCTAGTTGGGCTACCATCGTCAATGTGCTATAATCAAATTCAATGGACAACAGGAGCTTTTTCCTAGATACCAATTCCTAGGGTGTGAATCTAGTGGTGGTCTTCCAGGTGGTATTATAGGCTTAGGTGGCTTTAATTGGTTTATCTACCTAATATCTCATGTTGTTGCTAACCAATTTAGTGACAATGCCCTCGAGCACTCTGTTGGTGACCTCCATTTTCTCATTAGCTTCTGTGTGATAGGGAGTGTAGGTTCTATGCTTGATCTTATGCTAGCTTAACACGTCTTCAATCATATTGGAGGTAAAATGTCTTGATCAGTGACCAGTTCTCTAGGGTACCCAAATTTGTGAAATACATTCTCCCTTAAGGACTCAACCACCCTCTCCTCTGTTGTTGCCTTAATTTCCTTAGTTTCAGTGCACTTACCCAGATAGTTAATGCACATAGTGATATACTTTTTTTTCTTGGATGGAGCGTCATTAGTTCCAACAAAGTCAGTGCCCCACTTGTCAAATGGATCAAAAATAATTTCATATTGCAAAGGAATTTCATCTCTTGGAGTACGCTTTCCCATCCTTTGGCACCAATCACATTTCACGCAAAATCTATGTCAAAGCATTTAGGAGTACCCAAAATTTAGAAAGACGACTATAATGTTGTGTATCTCTCCAAATGACCGAGTTGTACTCCTCAAATATTTGAAGGGTATGCACCACAATCTGCATGAGAAAGTGATGTTGTTCAAGCCCAAAATGGTGGATGATATTATGTATAGGCACAACACCTCAAGAACATAGGTCTGAAAAGAGCACAATCTGTCAAAGCCATGTTATCCAACTAGAGCTTAGACATCTTATGAGTATACTCTAATGTACTTTTGTCATAGAGATCAATGAAATATCTATAATCTTAGTATGGCATAGTGCCTGTCTATGCAAGGGTCTTGATTTACAACAATAACCATTGTTCCTTAAGGTACAATACATAGGACTTAGTTGTCATCCTGCACTGGATGGATTCCAAAGATTGAGTGGCCATGGATAACGAAGGATTCTTTATTTCTTGTATCTGTCCTTTAAACCATGCATTTTCATTATGGCCTCAATGTCCCTTAGGCTACCTAGTTTTCTACCCATCTCCTTGAGCTTTTCCTCCATGTGGCCAATGTCCTGCACTCCCTTCAACTTGGTAATGTACATCCATCTATGTGTTTTGTCTCTTTCTTTCTCAATGTCAAAGAATAATGGAATGGAAAATATTTGTGGAGAGACCCTCCCACTCTCAATAAATCTGTAGTAGGAGCCAAGGTTAGCTTGAGCACTAGGTTCCCTTAGTTGTGGGTCCTATCTCCTTGTTTGTAGCTGTTTACTTCCTTCCTCATCCAATTTTTAAGTTTCCTGTAGGTTAAACAGAGTTTCTTGTAGTGCTACCTCTGCTTCTTGTAGGTCCCACTCTGTCTCATGTAGGATGTCTTTTCCTTTAGATCAAGTGGATCTAGTTATAGGCCTTCTCACATAGGTGATAGGAGGCTTAGGTGAGGATTGTACTGAGCATCCTTCTTGTTGAGTTTTTATAAGAGGATCCATATTCTCCTGCTATTTAGGTGAGTCCTCAATAGCAATGGGAACCTTCGTTGGAGTTTGGGGTTTTCCCTACCTTATCCTAAACCTTGCTTGGAGTTTGGGCTTTTCTTGTTCTAAAGTATAAGGGGGTTTTCCTCTGTTGTTTTCCTTCTTATTTGATACAGGTGCTGAGGGCATTGAGGACAATTGTTGTCTCTTTTTGAGTGGGTTCTAGAGACACCCTAGGTGACTCCTCCTTGTCCTTTTCCTCTTCATTTTCATTTCGCTCCTCACCTTTGTATTCCCCTCTTCCTCTCCTTTGAGATGCTCATCTTGTTTATTAATGTCCTCCTTAACATCTTCCTCTATTTCTGCATCACCTTCTTTCTCTTTCTCTTCCTCTTCATCCTCATCTATATCCTATTCATCCTTCTCTGCTTCTTCTCCAACTATTTTAGAATCTTCTCTGTCTTTTTCACTCATAGTAGGGCTAATATCATATGTGAGGGCTTTGATATCCTCATTTGTCCACATGTATCTAAAAATTTCCCATTGGATAGGAATTTTGAGGTTTTGGAAGGCATATTTTATATAATTCTAATTAACCCATGGTGGGCAAACTATTGCTACTTTCCTTCCTACACCTTTATGCTTGTATCTATCAGTGATTGCAAAAGGAAGTATGGTACACTAAGCATATGGTGAGGAGGTATTTCTACTCCAAACCTCAATTCTCAAGCACCCTAAAGTGATAACCATAAACCACACTATACCTACCTTCACATGATATGTATTTTATAAGGTGGTAGATTACCTCATTCGAGGGGTATGATAGGCTTGTTCTCCTTACTCCATTCTTGTGTTCAATGTGCTTCTCTCCCAATAAAAAGAATTTCCTTTTGGCAGTTTGGCTATTACCCTTGTCTTCCTTTCTCCAATGCACCCCTAGGGGAATTGTGGTAATTTTGCTTATGAGTTCAGTGGAGAACTCTATGGAGGGGCCCCTCACCACAACAGTGACATGGGTTCCTGTTAGTGTAATGATGTAGAGAGCAAAATCTCGGGCTACTTCATCATCATACCCTCTTAATTTCTCAAAATACCCCATCCAATTATGCCTAGGGAAGATTTCTACCAGAGGAGGGTGTTCATGAATACTGGTAGTGTTGATGGGCTTCCTTTTATTAAATCCCCCTATGATTTTGTCTCATGAACTTTGACGAGAAGAGATGTATGATACAAATTTTAATGAAGGCAGAAATGGGACTGCAATACTTGTGGAACTATTTGCTTACACAACTATCAAATTAAATGAAATTGGGAGATTTTTCTATTCGTTTCACATCGAAAAATGGAAGGAAATGTAGAGCCTACCTCCTTATGGTGCTTGTTGTAGCTAACCTGTATGTTTCCTTCTATGAAACTGCTCACTCTCAATTGTGTAGACTGCTTGATTGTGTCATGTAGGATTCCCTATGTGATCTTATATGAAATCCTACGCACGATCAAGATGGTTTTTTTTCTCTTCCGTAGGTTCCTTGGGTACGAGAGCGACTTTTCTAGAGTGATCCTCGAGAATATGAATGCATGAGTGCATGAGGATAAACGTTTATTTCCTCTTATCATCGAGTTCAGTGAGGTGGTGTGCTAGAACCTGAGGTATGATTTTTTTCCATTTTTGGACCATTGGTGCCCATTACAACATCATCATTCCCCTCTCCTCATAATCAACTCCCACTTTCGGCATCTGTAGCTCAACTACTTCTGATGTCATTCTTTTCTCTTTGACCTGATAGTTTCCACATGTGTGGGAACTAACTTTTTTGTCCTCATTGACTGAAAGAAGTTGGCTAGGTTAACTCTCCACCTTTCACTTATAAACCAACTCGTCCAGAATCTTTACATATTTTAATTAAATTATGCAAATAAGAGAGTGAAGTGAGATACTTGCATACGGTGCTAATACCTTGCTGCAATTTTTTGAGGACATGATGTGCTTGTTGTGTGTCGGTTGCATGTTATTTCTCATTCCTTTTATATATATATATATATAAAATATATATATATCTTTCTTTCCTTGTTGATTTCCTTTATGTGCAGGTACTTGGTGTTCAAGATGTATGTGCTGCTACTACTCTCGAGCTTCTTCTACCCTTGGATATTCATGTTGGAAGCTTGCTTCAACACATGATTTTTATTTTGTGGGATAGGTAGCTACATGATTTCCTACACGATGTGTTGTAGTTGCTTCTCCCTCAAAATTTTTAATCGTTTCCACTGCTGGGACTTGAGGATGATGACGTGGATAGAGAGGAGGCCTAGAGGTGTGAATAATGAGAAATACACTCAGGTGCTGCCCTCCTCTGCTGTCTATTTCATCTTTTCTCTGTGTTTTCTCTTCAAGACAGTGAATGTTTTGAAAACTCATTGTTATTTATGATGGATGCAGGGGTGATTTTGGTGGAGAGTGGTATGGTAATGAATTTGTGATGTAGGGTTTTTTATTTTTGGACATGGGAAGGTCATTTCCTGGCCCTAGGGTTACTCACTTTAGGATTTTGAAGCCACTATAATTCCTACAAGATCATTTTGTAGGTTTTTAGGGGATCCTATAGGTTTGCAGGGAATCCTTTAAGTTTAAACGGAATCGTGTAGAAAACATAATACCCTTGCAAATTAAGGCAAGTGAGTGAAAAAAATGAAAGGAATGGTGGAATGATGAAGGATAATGGATGGTGAAATACAAATATGAGTGGAATAGGTCCCTCTTTTATTCTCCTTTTCTCTCAGATTGTCCTCCTACTGACCTGGAAACAAATTTTCATGGTTTTTGTTTTCTCTTTTTTCTTTTCAATTTTTTTTTTGAAAATAACTAGTGTGCCTCCAAGAGGTTTTCATTCTAGTTGCTTGCCATCGACACCTCAAGAGAGGTTTTCACCTAGATATATTTTTGTTTATGTTTTTCCTTTTTATTTTGGACACCATTGGGCCACTACCAGACGTGTTCAACCTGATAGTGGGAATGAGGACTAATGGAGGCTTTCACCAGGGTCCTTATTTTTCATTTTTCTTTTCTCAGTGACTTGCTAAGGCAAGAGCTAAAACTTGCTCCACCACCATAACTATTTTATTGATACCATCAATGAACTCTTGCCTTGACAATGTTCTCTTGTAAATATTCATTATGTGCCCATTGACATGTAACGGAGTGGCCTCCGCATCTATGGTTCTCATTTGCACTGAACCATTATCCTGAATGATATATCTATATGTGGAACCATATAATAAGGCCTAACCACCTTCTTGAAATTATTTATCTTTGATGTTCCTATGGTGCTATATATTCCTCTGAATTTGAGTAACCTCTATGTATAGGAGGGCCTGTGTTTTGAGCTCGTCTAAGCCATTCAACTCGAGTAATCTCTATTTTTTTGCATTGCTGAGATCTAGATCTAGTTGGGCTACCATCCTCAATGTGCTATACTCAAATTCAATGGACAGTAGGGCCTTTTTCCTAGATACCAATTCCTAGGGTGTGAATCCAGTGGTGGTCTTCCACGTGGTATTATAGACTCACGTGGATTTAATTATGTTATCTACCTAATATTTCGTGTTGTTGCTAACCAATTTAGTCACAACGCCCTCAAGCACTCTATTGGTGACCTCCATTTGCTCATTAGCTTGTGGGTGATAGGGAGTGTAGGTTCTATGCTTGATCTTATTCTCGCTTAACACATCTTCAATCATGTTGGAGGTAAAATGCCTTGATCAATGACGAGTTCTCTAGGGTACCCAAATTTGTGAAATACATTCTCCCTTAAGGACTCAACCACCCTCTCCTATGTTGTTGCCTTAATTTCCTTAGTTTCAGTGCACTTACCGAGATAGTTAATGCGCATAATGATATACTTTTTTTTCTTGGATTGAGCGTCAATAGTTCCAACGAAGTCCGTGCCCCACTTGTCAAATGGCTCAAAAATCATTTCATATTGCAAAGGAATTTCATCTCTTGGAGTACACTTTCCCATCCTTCAGCACCAATCGCATTTCACACAAAATCTATGCCAAAGCATTTAGGAGTACCCAAAATTTAGAAAGATGACTATAATGTTGTGTATCTCTCCAAACGACCGAGTTGTACTCCTCAAATATTTGAGGGGTATGCACCACAATCTCCATGACAAAGTGATGTTGTTCAAGCCCAAAATGGTGGATGATATTATGTATAGGCACAACACCTCAAGAACATAGGTCTGAAAAGAGCGCACTCTAGTGTATCAAACAAAAAAGAGAAATGAGAGGCTTCTAAGGATGCAAGGAAGAAACAAAAAAGGGGGAAAGGATAAAAATATGGTAGCCACAACACATGGGTGCAAAAATCCTAGTAACCACTACAACATTGATGGCAATATAGAGCAGAGGTTTTGGAAGTTGCATTGAGAGCTAAACTGAAAGAACTGGAAGAAAGATAATAAGAAGAGGAATATCATGACCATTAATTCACACAACCAAGTTGAAAAAAGCTTAGACATGGATGAGAATATTGCCCATACATTAATTCAAAATGATTTGAATCTTGATATCCTTCAACAACACGAAGAGAAATAAATGACCAAACACTTCCATGTAAAGATACAGGTAAACAAGATGAAGATTGATGCTCTCCTTTACTCAGGATTGCAGGAAAATTTCATTGCAACAGATCTAGACAAGATGTTAGGGATCGAGTGATCATCTGAACCCATATCCATTGGGATGGGTACATAAGGATGCAAAGCTTAAGGTAAAAAATTAGTGTAAACTTACATTTGTTATGAGTGTTTATTTTATTGATGAGGTAGATCTGTATGTTGTTTCCCTTAATGTATGTGGAGTTGTGTTTTGCAGTACACACATGTACATGTGTGATGCTATATTCATCACGAGAGCTAACTAGTACCATCTCATCAAGGATGTTTTAGTTCGAGCAAGAAGTATGTTTTATTGCTTTTAAGAGAAAATTATCCTATAGATGAGTGAATAAGAGGTAAGGCATAATAAGAGGGGTGTACTAAGAAAAAGAAGACAACAATTGGGGGAGTTATTATAGGAATACAAGGATCTGTTCCTAGAGCCTAAAGGGATACATCCTAAGAGAGATGTGGAGCATGAGATCTAGCTATTTTCAGACTCCCCATTGCCAAATATTGGGTTGTACATGAAGTATGCTATATAAACAAGTGAGGTGAAGGAATACTTGCAACAAAAATCAGAACAGGGTATTATTCGACTAAGTACATCACCATGTGGGTCACCCTTCATCATTGTGCCAAAGAAGAATGGGATCTCACACATGTGTATAGATTAAACAACATTAAATAAAATCACGCTGAATAAGAGATACCCCATGCCCTAGATAGACAATCTGATAGATCAGTTGCAAGAAACAAATTTTTTCACTAAGCTAGACTCAAAGTCTCGATATCACCAGATTCTAGTCAAAGAAGAAGATACATGGAAGACCAACTTCAAAAACATGCAAGGTTTGTATGAGTTTTTAGTTATGCCATTCATCCTCTATAATGCAACAACTAAATTAATGACATTAATGAATTATGTATTGGGCCATTTTATAGATTCATTTGTTATTGTTTATTTGAATGATAAGAATAACTAACATTTGATGCAGGTGCTAGAAATATTGAAGAAGCACGAGCTCCTAGAAAATCTTAAGAAGTGTGAGTTTGCACAAGAGTCCTTGATGTATTTGGGATTTTTGATTGGTTGAAGAGAATTAAATATAGATCCTTCAAATATGGAGGTCATCATGAAATGGTTGGTGACTACAAGGCCACCAACATCAAAGATTACAGCTTTAGGGACTCTTATTCACATAGATCCATTCATCGATGATGCATACATAGATGAATGTTTTCAAGATGATGGTTTAGTAGGTCATGAGAGTACCAAAAAAATCATCCATGTGGTATTATATAAATGAGACATGTTTTTGTTGCCATACGTTTTCACATTAAATCTCATGGTTACAGATCTTAAGGGCTTTTGAACAATGATATATTTTTTAAAAGCTTCACAGACTCCTCTAATCATATTGGTTACTTCATCAATTCTGATAAATTATTCTTCAACACATTCTTCTCTATGTATTTTTAATATTTCAAAACTCATTTTTAAGGTTTGAAGTTTTGCCTTTTTAACTCTATCATCTCCTTCACAACTTTGATTGAGATTGACCCATACTTCATTAGCAAACTTTTAGTACATAATTTTTATGATTTCAGACTCACTAAGCACAAAGAGAATGAAAGTCTTGGTTTTAGCATTATTTTCATAGAGGCTTTTTCTATCAACATTAGTGCTAGGGACATTAGGGACATCATAATCTACTAAAATAGAACTGTAAACATCTACTCTCGAGGACATAAGATAAGCTTCCAACTCAACTTTCCATAAGGCATAGTTTGTACCATGAAAGTGTGGTATCTTGCTTGGGTATGTACCTTGACTCTCTTGCCAAGACATATTCTTCATGAATCTACCTTTGAGTGGTTAGAATGTTCATGAAGGAACGTTTTTCTAATAACAATTATTATAATAAGGAATTACTCACACGGTGAATCATTAATAGTGGAATTCATAAAGAATTAAGTGCAAACCTTCAATTATTTTCACTATTGTTAGTTATTTGAGAGAGCATTCATACTACAATAAACATGAATAGAAATATAAGATATTCAAATACGGTAACTGAACAACATACACACAAAATGACACAGGTATTTTTATGTGAAAATGAGTGTTAGAAAGCCACTAATATGTTTTTTTATTATGATGTAATTTCAGCAGCTACTTAATTACATGAATTTTTTCACACGAGGCCCCAATACCCTTCAAATAGAAAGATACAACTTTCCAAGAGGCACCATCCTCTTATGAATGTAAGAAACTACCTTCTCTAGCCATTGTTCTTCCTTTCATACAATTTTCAAATCGACAATAGAGGATAATACATTTAGACAAAAACAAAAACATATAATGGAGGCTTTCACCTCAGTCCTTATATTTCATTTTTCTTTTCTCACTGACTTTCTGAGGGAGGAGCTAAAAGTTGTTCCACCACCATCACTATTTTATTGATACCATCAACGAACTCTTGCCTTGACAATGGTCTCTTGTAATTATTCGTTATGTGCCCATTAAGAAGTAAATGGATGGTCTCTACATCTATGGTACTGATTTGCATTGAACCATTATCATGACATCTCTCTATGCCATAAGGCACTAACCATATTTTCCTTAAATTTCCCCTAAAGTATTTATATCTAGAATCATATAATAAGGCCTAATCACCTTCTTCAAATTACGGATCTTTGATGTTCCTATCATGCTAGATATTCCTCTAAATTTGAGTTACCTTTATGTATAGGAGGGCGTGCGTTTTGAGCTCATCGAAGCCATTCAACTTGAGTAATCTCTCTTTCCTGCATTGCTGAGATCTAGATCTAGTTGGGCTGCCATTCTCAATGTTCTATACTCAAATCCAATGGACAATAGAGCCTTTTTCCTATAGACCAAATCCTAGGGTGTGAATCCAGTGGTGGTCTTCTAGGTGGTATTATAGGCCGAGGTGGCTTTAACTACTTTATATACCCAATATTCCATGTTGTTGCTAACCACTTTGGTCACGATGCCCTCCAGTACTTTTTTCGTGACCTTAGTTTGCTCATTAGATTTTGGGTGATAGGGAGTGTAGGTTCTATGCTTGACCTTATGCTCGCTTAACAGGTCTTCAATCATGTTGGAGGTAAAATGCCTTGATCATTAACGAGTTCTCTAGGATACCCAAATTTGTGAAATACATTCTCCCTTAAGAACTCAACCACCCTCTCCTCTGTTGCGGCCTTAATTTCCTTAGTTTCAGTGCACTTACCCAAATAGTTAATGCACATAATTATAATCTTGTTTTTCTTGGATTGAGCGTCAATAAGTTCCAACAAAGTCCGTGCCCCACTTGTCAAATGGCTCAAAAATTATTTCAGGTTGCAAAGGCATTTCATCTCTTGGAGTACACTTTCCCATCTTTTGGCACCAAAGAATTTAGGAGTACTCAGAATTCAGAAAGATGACTCTAATGTTGTGTATCTCTCTAAAGGACCAAGATGTACTCCTCAAGTATTTGACGAGTATGCACCACAATGTCAATGAGCAAGTGATGTTTTTCAAGCCCAAAAAGGTGGATGATACTTATGTATAGGCACAACACCTCGAGAACATAGGTCTAAAAAGAGCGCAATCTAGTGGAACAAAGAAAAAATACAAACAAGACACTTATAAGGATGGGAAGAAGAAACAAAAACTGGGAAAGGATAAAAATATGGTAGCCATAACACCTGAGTGCAAAAATCCTAGTAACCACTACAACGTTGATGGCGATACAGAGCAGAGGTTTTGGAAGTTGCATTGAAAGCTAAACTCAAAGAACACAAAGAAAGATAATAAGAAGAAGAATATCATGACCATTAATTCACACAACCAAGTTGAAAAAATCTTAGACATGGATGAGAAGATCGCTTATACATCAGTTGAGAAGGAGGTGAATCTGGGTATCCTTTAACAACACGAAGAGAAAGAAATGACAAAACTCTTCCATGTAAAGATACAGGTAAACAATATGAAGATTGATGCTCTGTTTGACTCAGGATTGTAGGAAAATATTATTGCAGCTGATCTAGACAAGATGTTAGCGATGGAGTGATCATCCGAACCCATATCCATTGGGATGGGTACATAAGGATGCAAAGCTTAAGGTAAAAGATTAGTGTAAACTTACATTTGTTATCAATGTTTATTTTATTGATGAGGTAGATCTATATTTGGTTCCCCTTGATGTATGTGGAGTTGTGTTTTATAGTCCACACATGTACATGTGTGATGCCATATTCATGACGAGAGTTAACTAGTACCATCTCATCAAGGATGAAATATCATTCATCATCAACGTGCATAAATAAAAGAAGAAAGTTTCACTCGTAAGTGGCTACCAAGCCAATAAATTGATTAGATCGAGCAAGAAGTATGTTTTATTTCCTTTAAGAGAAAATTAGTCTACAGATGAATCAATAAGAGGTAAGGCATCCTTAGAGGGGTGTACTAAGAAAAAGAAAACAAAAATTGGTGGAGTTGTTATAGGAATACAAGGATGTGTACATAGAGCCTAAAGGGATACATCCTGAGAGAGAAGTGGAGCATGAGATCTAGCTATTTTTCGACTCCCCATTGCCAAATAGTGGGTTGTACATGAAGTATGCTATAGAAAGAAGTGAGGTGAAGAAATAGTTGTAACAACTATTGGAACAAGGTGTGTGGGTGACCCATCATCATTGTGCCAAAGAAGAATGGGACCTCACACATGTGTATAGATTATAGGGCATTAAATAAAATGATGCTCAATAAGAGATACCCCATGCCCTAGATAGACGATCTGCTACATCAATTGCAACAAACAAATTATTTCACTAAGATAGACTCAAAGTCTTGATATCACATGATTCTAGTCAAAGAAGAAGATACATGGAAGACCAGCTTCAAAAAGAGGCAAGGTTTGTATGAGTTGTTAGTTATGCCATTCATCCTCTATAATGCAATAACTAAATTTATGACATTAATGAATGATGTATTATGCCATTTTATAGATTCATTTGTTATTGTCTATTTGGATTATATAATGGTATATAGTCCTACATGGGAGGAGAATAATTCACAGTTGATGCAGGTGTTGGAAACATTGAAGAAGCACGAGCTGCTAGAAAATCTCAAGAAGTGTGAGTTTGCATAAGAGTCCTTGATGTATTTGGGATTTGTCATTGGTGGAGGATAATTGAAGAAATATCCTTCAAATATAGAGGTCATCATGGAATCGTTGGTGACTACAAATGTTACTAAGGTTATGAGTTTCATTGGAGCACCACAATACTTGGGGAGATTCATAGCCTTGTTTTCAGCACTATCAACACCACTCCATACCATAAAAATAAGTGGCAAGAGTTTCTAGCAGGGAAAAGGGTACTATAAGGGTTTTGATGAGTTAAAGAATAATTCTGCATTACCAAACTTTCAATGGCCCTTTGAACTCGATACATATTTGACTAGTTATGTTATGGGAGTTTTCTTGATGCAAGTAGGAAGGCCTATTTTCTACCATTCTGAATTATTTCATCGAGGAGTTATTAAATACCCTACCTACGAGAAGGAGCTCTATGCCATGGTGAACGGTGTGAAAAAGTGGAAGAACTATCTAATAGGAAAGGAGATAATAATCCACACACGTCATGAGTCGTTACAGTAAATTTAGGCCCATAATAAGCTACAACAGACAAGGCACTACAAGTGGAAGGGGTTTTGTAGAAATTTAATTTGGTGATTAAGTATAAGAAGGGTAACACAAACAAGTTGGACAACATGTTTTCAAGGCCACCAACATAAAATATTATAGCTTTAGGGACTCTTATGCACATGGATCCATTCACCGATGATGCATACACAGAGGAATATTTAGAAGATGATGGTTTAATAGGTCATGAGAGTACCAAACAACTCATACATGTGATATTCTATAACTGAGACATGTTTTTAATGTCATACACTTTCAAATTAAATCTCGTGGGTAGAGATCTCAAGACCTTTTGAACAATGATATATTTTTTCAAAACTTCACACACTCCTCTAATCATATTGGTTACTTCATCAATTCTGAGAAAGTATTCTTCCACGCTTTCTTCTCTATGTATTTTTAATATTTCAAAACTCATTTTTAAGGTTTGATGTTTTTCCTTTCTAACTCTATCATCTCCTTCATGACTTTGATTGAGATTAACCCATACTTCATTAGCATACTTCCAGTACATAATTTTTATGACTTAAGACTCACTAGCACAAAGAGAATGAAAGTCTTGGTTTTATCAAGATTTCCATATAGGTTTTTACCATCAACGTTAGTGCGAGGGACATTAGGGACATTATAATCTACTAGAATAGAACTGTAAACATCTACTCTTAGGGACATAAGATAAGCTTCCAACTCAACTTTCAATGAGGCATAGTTTGTACCATGAAAGAGTGGTATCTTGCTTCGGTAGGTACCTTGACTCTCTTGCCTAGACATATTCTTCATGAATCTACTTTGAGTGGTTAGAATGTTCGTGAAGGAACTTTTCTCTAATAACAATTATTGTAATAAGGAATTACTCAGAGGATGGGAGAATCATTAATAGTTGCATTAATAAAACATTAATTTAAAACCTTCAATTATTTTCACTATTGTTAGTTATTTGAGAGAGCATTCATACTACAATAAACATGAATTGAAATATAAGACATTCAAATATGTGAACTGAACAACATACACACCAAATGACAAAGGTGTTTTTAAGTAAAAATGAGTGTGCGAAAGCCACTAATATGTTTTTTATTATGATGTAATTTAAGCACCCACTTAATTGCATGATTTTTTTGTGAGCACCCATTCACACGAGGCCCCAATACCCTTCAAATAGAAAGATACAACTTTGCAAGAGGCACCAACCTCTTATGAATGCAGGAAACTACCTTCTCTAGCCATTGTTATTCCTTTCATACAATTTTCAAATTGAAAATAGAGGATAATACATTAGACAAAAACATAAATATTGTATAATGCAGTACCAAGTCCTTTCATTCAGCTCGTTGAAGCTTGATCCTTGTTGCTCAAGTACCTCTACTCACCACCATATTCTTCACCCTATCTCTCTTACACACTCGGAATGCTGAACAATTAAAATCACACAAATTCTACTTTCACTTTCTTTAATTACTCAGCACATTGTTGTTCCTCTGTAGCACCAGCAATGCATGGCTTGCCATACTATACTCAGACATGGGAGAAGTGTTAATGCAAAGAAAGGGTTGCAGATTGTTTTATATGTAGAGAATTAAGTCAGATTCAAGCTATTTTGTCAAATAGCTCCTCCATCAATAACTACATGTACTCACAACATGGTTCTTCCTTTTTCCTCTTCAAGGGGCATAGGAGAATAGGAGAATAATACCACAAACACTCATTTTCATTAACTCATGATAGCCTTCAATGAAGCTCAGGGGCGACCAACAATGTTTCACAATGGGCTACATTAAATTGCTCCTGTGCATCTTGGTCCTTCACTACCTTGAATGAGTTCTCTGAGCAGTTGTATTTACTTCCATTCTTAATTCCCATATGTCAAGTCATTTATCTAAATCCTAAAGGAATTCCATTAAGACCACTATCAATTATGTGGATTTCACCCTTTATCTTGCCTTAGATGTTTTAAGGTAACGGGTCGAGATGTTGTCAGCACTCGCTAGGCCTTTAGGTGCCAAGCCCCTAAATTTTGACCCCTTCATGGGCCAAGTTACTCTCTTAATGCATCTCCACCATTGATATCATTTCTACGAGAAATGAAAAAGGCTTGGCACTAAGGTCAGAGCTCGCAAGCCCAACACTTTTATCTTGACACTGCTTTAAACTCGATAAAGAAATTATTTCAAGCTCCTCTTAGAGGGATTATATGTCAGTTGGGGTCTACGATGTTATCATTGGCAATTAAGAGATGGTGAGACGATGAGATGTTTGGCTGATGTGTCTTTTCCCTTACTTCCTAGCACATTCAATTTGCACACAATTAACAAACTTTCTGGCTCTTCAAAGTAGGCTTAGCAATCCCATGGGGTCCTCCTTGTGCATTTTTGGTCATAGTCCTCATATTATGGCTTAAGTGCTGATATTTGTTGCATCTCATCTCAATGATAGTATGGGTGACATCAAATGCCAACATTCCAAGTGCCACCAAAGTTTCAGACAAGATCAATTGTCAAACATCCCTAGGAAAACTAGAAAGGATTTGAAAATAATAGGATAATGTATAAAGAATAAAAAGTGGGAGAACATGTATACATGCAAGTAAAACAAAAAAAAAGTGCCTTTAGATTAGAAACTTGTGCTAAGTTGGTGCCAAGATTTTGTCCAAAATTAGAGATATAAAATGGAGTTTCCTTGGTGGCCTACCTCCTTGTGCTACCAAGCCATATGAAAGTGAATATAGTTTTACATGTCTCTTTATTGAAAATGTATGCCCATGATAGTTTTCACCTCATTGATTAAAATTTTGTGCAAGTGGAACCAAGAGGAGAATTGTAGGTTGAATTTCTTTCTTTCCTAATAACCATTCCATATGGTATATTATTGTTCATAAAAAAATTCTTTTTCTTTCACTCCTAACAACCATTCCTTATGATATATTCTTGTTCATATGGACTTCTTAAAGCTTTAAGAGTTCGTGGTTTCAAATGGACAAATTTCCAGTATTTTGTCAATATAGGTGTGGTTTGTCTGTCTCTTCAGATATCTGAAATATGATTTGGTTTGTCTTTCTAGCTAGTTACTTTCATTCTTAATTAGTCTTTCTAAGTGCATTTGTTTACATCTTTATACAAAAGGGATGATCGATAACCTACATATTTTCTCACATTTTTGTTGCTTCTGAATAATCTAATACAACTCGGGAGTGCCTGGTAGTGTTGCATATCTCAAGGAAGTAAAAGAGACTTTCAAGGATAATAAAGAGAAATATGATGACTTCATTGAGGTCATGGAAGCTTTCAAAGCCCGAAGGTCTGTGCTTCTTTTATATAAAGATTGGCATTATCCATCAATACGTGTTATTTTCTTTGGTCTCCATTAACTATAAATCTTAATATTGATGACAATTTTTCTTGCAACTCTGCAGACTTGATAAGGCTGATGTTGTAACTCGAGTAAAAAATTTATTTAAAGGCCACAATTCCCTTATTTTGGGTTTTAATATTTTTATGCCTAAAGGTTATGAAATTATATTTCCTTCAGGGCAAGTTGACTTTCGCGGAGTAACCATTTATGTTAATAAGATCAAGGTAATGTAGATGGGCAATTATGTTAATAAAATCGAGATAATGGAGATGAGGATGTATTAGTTATTTTATATTTGAAAGCTATTTTATATTTACAACCCAATTTATTGTAACTAGATGTGTTTTTGAAATGTTGAACTCGTATAGGAGTATTTGTTATAATATTCTTGTTTTGACATTCTTGTTTTGGTTTATTGTTCTCAGACAAGGTTTCAAAGAGATGAACAAGTATGCTTGAACTTTTAAATATACTAAACATGTGTAAATCTGGGAACAAATCAATAGATGAAGTATATAAAGAGGTACTTTCTAGTGTTTTGCAAATATGAGAACATAAATGTTAATTTCATGTAATTCTTTTAAGCTATGTTATTCTATAAGGAATTTAATTCTATTTGTCTGTATGGAGGTGGAAACACTATTTTATGATCATCAAGATTTATTAGAAGAATTTAAGATTTTTCCACCAAACTAGATAGGCTGAAACACTATCTTATGATCATCAAGATTTACTAGAATAATTTATATTTTTTCTACTAGATGAGAGATTTATTAGAAGAATTTGCACTTTTACTACCAAATGAGATAGGTGGAAATACTATTTTATGATCACCAAGATTTACTAGAAGAATTTATAACTTTTCTACTAGATGAGACAGCTCCAACTCCCATTTCCAATGTGCATTTCTAGTAATTTCTATTGGATATTTAGACAAAGAAATTGTGGTGAAGGCCTCTTTTCTAACCACTATGCTATATGTTAAAAGAATCAGTGACTATGCTTTATCAATGTAGTTGTAAAAAGTACAAACTTAGACAACCCATTGAAAGTTTCTTCCATGTTATATTAACATATAGTTATGAATGCTGTCATATTATTGATTGCAAATTCCTAAAACTATGCTCATTTGTCAATAAACATTTTATTATTTAGTCAAAGTGGGTCAATATATTACAGACTCAATTCTATTCCATGTGAAAAGATTAGTAATCTTTTTCATGCTTTTAAAAATAACCATGGTCAATTTCACAATTAGAGTTATTTTTTAGAAGACAAAAATCAATAGTAATTTGTAGCAAAAGTTGAATTCAACAAAATAAGGGAGTGAAATGAAAATTGTTTGCCTTTCCTTATATTGCTGCTTGCAATATAGCATTTTAGTTTGTTTGTTTTGTTATTGCTTTGAGGCATATCCATGTTGAAATCTCTACAATGAATATTGTTAAATATAAGGGTATATTACATAATGTTAGCATTTTAGTTTGTTTGTTTTTCTAATGCTTTGAAGCATAACCATGTTGAAATTTCTACAATGAATATTGTTAAATTTGAGGGTGTATTACAAAATGTGGAATGAAATTTTTAACCGTCTCCTTTTTCTTCCACTAATAACTCAATTATTCTCACATATTTGACTATTTCCTATGGGGACTAGAAAAACCAATAGCTTTATTATAAAAATATTCCAAGATTTCATTTATACTGCTAAAAAATAATAGTTTCTATTTCAAGTCAGAAAACAAACAATAGATGATAGTGTAAGCTGTGAGAGTGTTAGAGTGACATAAGGTACAAGGGTGTTGGTGATATTTTGTTGGTTGGTGATTCGAAGAGAATTAAACATTACTCATGAACTAGTTTCCCCCCTTTGATAGTAACATCAATTTCATATTTAGGTGGGTTTGATTGGGGATTTTCTCCATCCGTTTTCGGAATTTTTGAATTGTGCCACAAAATCTCAATGAGAGTTATAATAAATTATGCAACACATTAGTACATTCACAAATGGGTCTATATTCTTAGATATATTACCAAAACCATCTCACTGTGAACTATATGTAAGAAGGAATCATGGTATGGATAACACGTTGGTGGAATGGGTTTTTTGAATACAATTATAAATTGACCAAGCTATAAAATTTACTATGTTCATATAGAAAATAAATGATAATACAGAATTAATGGTTATCTAATGCAAATGGTTATGTTTTTTATCACAGTGATGACTCTTTTTTCCAACACCACTTGTAGTGTGTACGGAACAATCCTACCTCATGTTGCGATATTGTTTAACCAAGTTCTCTCTCCTTTGGGTTGTATCTTCTCTACATGTTCTAGAAATAAATGAAAGCACACACACACACACATATAATATGAAAGGAACTAAATGATGATTTTGCAATGAAGAAGTTGAGTTAAGAATAGTCTTGGCTCCTTTTACATGAGCAGTCATGATATTTTTATCCCCTTCTTCCTAAGTACTCTTAATTAATGTATATTTAATTTTTATACATAATATTTCTCTTCCCTCAACAAAACATTTTTCTTAAAATCATAGGTAACCATGGATGTTGTTGACTAAAATGTTCACCTCTAATGGATTAATAAAAAATAATTCTCTAACACAATAAGCAAATTAAATTGAGGATTTCTTACTTGGAAAATTGAATCCCTCTCTTGGAATAAAATAGTAACTCTATAATTAAGGGAATCTAACTCTCCCTCACTAATACAATGTATGGAAATTTCATACGTAATTCTCATTAAATGCAATTGTAACTCCCTCATTCAATTATATTTGTAACTCTCACCAAATATTCTCTCATCTCTAAGTGTAACTCTCACTCTCCCTAATTTGAATTGTCACTCCTTAAGATAAGCCTACCTTTTGTTGGCATTATGATTCTGGTATGGCTCTATGATACAGGTGTTCTACTTGATGGAAACTCACTCAAGTGGAAATGGTCTGTTCAGGCTCTCAAAATGATGGAAATTAAGAGGCTCGCAGGTGAATGGTTCAAAAGGTACGGACCCGCAGGTTCACCATGCAGGAGGTGCGGTCATACTCACAGGTTATCCGTTTAGAAGGTGCAAACCACAGTGCACACACTTCAAGGCCATCCGAATGTTCCTTGCTCTCTCAAGCTTTCAAAGGTTCAAAGTATTTCAAATGGACGTGAAGTCAGCCTTTCTAAATGGAGACTTAGAAGAAGAAGTGTAAATTGAGCATCCAGATGGTTTCATTCTTGGAAATGATCCAAATCTTGTATGCAGACTGAAAAAGGTGCTTTATGGTCTCGAACAAGCTCCAAGGGCTTGGTACTATTGTTTGGACAAATATCTTCATCAACAAGGTTTTTCAAAAGGATCAACAGATAGCAATCTTTATATAAAAGTTGAAAATGAAAAATTGATAATACTTGTTGTGTATGTAGATGACATTATCTTTGGCAGCAATGAAGAAGCTATGAGTCAAAGCTTTGCCTCGGTGATGCAGAAAGAATTCGAAATGTCCTTGCTTGGAGAACTGACATACCTTCTTGGTGTACAAATCCAACAAAATGAAGGAGGGATCTTCTTGTCTCAAACCAAATATCTCAAGCAGATTTTGAAGAAATGTGGCATGGAAGATGCAAAACTAGTATGTACACCCCAACCTCAGTACAAATGACAAATCAGCAACAGTGCATCAACCAACATACAGATCTATGATTGGAAGTCTACTTTATTTGATAGGTACCAGACTAGACATCATGCATGCAGTGGGAATAGTTGGAAGATTTCAGGCAAATCCAAAGGAAACCCATCTTCGAGCAGTGAAGAGAATTTTCAAATATCTTCAAGGGACTCAAAATTATGGCTTATGGTATCCTAGAGATATTGATCTCAAACTTCATGCTTATACAGATGCATATTGGGCCGGAAGCGTGGATGACAGGAAGAGCACAAGTGGCGGTGCATTCTTTATGGGTTCCAGATTAGTATCTTGGTTCAACAAGAAACAAAGTTCGATTTCCCTGTCTACAGCTAAAGCAGAATATGTTGCTGCTGCATCTTGCTGCACTCAACTCCTTTGGATGATGCAGACCTTGCAGGATTTTCAAATCACTTGTACACCACCTATCTCCATCTTATGTGATAATACAAGTGCAATAAACATTTAAAAGAACCCAGTCATGCATTCAAAGACCGAGCACATACCGATCAAGTATCATTTTCTCTGGGAACAAGTGCTTGAACAAAAGGTCAAGTTGGAGTATGTTCCTTGTAAGGAACAAGTTGCTGATATACTCACCAAACCACTGCCCAGGGAAACCTTTGAATACCTCAGGAAAAAGTTGGGGGTTTTTGATGCATCATCTTGTTGTTGAATCTCTTTTGAGTGTTGGTTGTACGCAAGGTTCATCGGGGTATATGCGTACATGTGCTGGTTTGCGGATTGGTCGAAGATCGAATGATACACGTTTAGGGGGAGCATATAATGCATTATTGGAATTATGGTAGCATAGAAGGAGAACATGGATGTTGATCTAAACATGGTTGCAATATGTCTCTATCTCCTTCATGGTCGTTTGTGGTGTTTGGTGGATTATGATTCTTCTTTGCAGATCTGGTTTATAGTTAGGGGGAGCATAACCGTTTGCCCTTGATGTGAAAGGGGGAGAATGAAGTTGAGGATCTTGAGGTTGCCATCAAGTCCAAAGCAGGAGATTGTTGGCATTATGATTCTGGTATGGCTCTATGATACAGGTGTTGTACTTGAGGGAAACTCACTCAAGTGGCAATGGTCTGTTCAGGCTCTCAAAATGATTGAAATTAAGAGGCTCGCAGGTGAATGGTTCAAAAGGTGCGGACCCGCAAGTTCACCATGCAGGAGGTGTGGTCATACCCGCAAGTTATCCTTTCAAAATGTGCGGACCCCGGTGCACATACTTCAAGGCAATGAAGCGCGCTCACGTGGGGTTTCTTATGTTTGGCTCGTGGTATTTAGCCCGCCATTTTCTGATGCTATGGTTTTGGCCCGTGGTATAAGATCTATTTTAGCCTTGGTTTCGATCCCTTGTATTTGTCATTGATGGTTTTGTCCCATGGTGTGATTAAGGGCTTGTCTATAAATAGGGAAGGAGATCACTTCGTTTTTGGCATCTTTCATGTGAATATCTTAAAGATCTAAAATTTTGGGTGATCGATTTTAAAAGCTAGATCTAACTTAAGGAGATAACTTAACTTAATGTGAATCTATTGGCATGTCGTGATTTCTAGGGCGCATGATCAGATCTGTGGATCTGACTGATTGTGGCACATTGGTGTACTGAAAAATCTGGCCCTAATCAGAAGTCCATACGCAATCCGAAGGCGTAGTGCGTGGGTACACAAGGTAGTCAAAGGCGATGTGCATGGGTACGCAACGCAGAAAAAGCGCAGTGCGGGGTACGCAGTACAAGAGAAGGAACAGTGCGGGGCGTACGCAGCACAGTCAAGTGCGAAGTGTCACGTACGTAGGCTTGAAGAAGGTACAATGCGGGTCTACGCAGTAAGTGAGAAGTGAAGGTGTGGATCTGAAGAAAAGTTCGCAGAGCAGAAGAACAACCAGTGCAAATCTGCGTAGTTCTGTCTCAGAAGAGCTGTGGACATACGCAGGCCCCTCTTGGTGAAGTTGTGGTCTTATTTTGAAACAATTGTTGATTTTCTTTTATCTATTACGGCAGAGTTCTTGGGTTAGATTTTTGGTATTCTTTTCTGTTTACAGCATTCTGAAGAGTGGGTAATTCATTGGTTTATTTTACAAGGAGATTGGGTGATTTTCATGTACTTGATGATTATTTGATGTTCATGGATCCAGTTTGAAAATTAATGAAACATGGTCCTTAAAAGAGAAAAGGGGGTTGTAGCTCCCTTCCAGGAGAAACTAGAAAACGAGAGAGAGTTGTAGCTCTCTGCAGGTTACAACATGCGTACTCGTAAACGACTGCACCAGTACAAGATCATTGTAAAAGGAGTTTCTAATTGAAAGAAGATAGAGACATATTGCAGTAGGTGGTTTTCACCCACATTAGGTTTCCACCTTATATCTGGTGTTCTTTGTTGTGACTATCTGTTTTTCTTGTTCATGCTGATTATTTTATGGTACTAACATACAAAGAATAATTCAAAGTATACATAACGAAGATATATTGAAAAGAATTTGATAATACTGATTCACCCCCCCTCTCAGTATTATTTCCAACAATTGGTATCAAAGCAGGTCCTTGTGAAGGAGCTTGATCACTTGAAGGAAGATCCATCATCATGAGAAGCTATGAGAGGGAAGCATCGATGAGGCCACGTATTTTTGATGGAACAAAATTCGTATATTGGAAGGTAAGAGTTACTGCCTATCTTCAATCTTTGGGTACAGAAGTTTGTGACATCATAGAAACAGGATATACTTTTCCATCAGCTACTCCTACAGATCGAGCAGAGAAAAAGAAATATGAAACAAATGCAAAGCCAGTCAATACTCTTCTAGGATACCTATCTCAATCAGAATTTGTGAAGGTTATGCAGTATAAATCCGCAAAAGAAATATGGGACAAGATTGTTCTGAGCTATGAAGGTGATGATCAGGTAAAACGTGCAAAACTTCAAACCCTCAGGATTCAATATGAAAATCTCAATATGTATAATGATGAAAGTCTCGCTAACTATTTTCTCCATGTAGATGAGATTGTTAATTGTATGACAAATATGGGTGAAGAAATAAAATAAGTTGTTGTGGTCGAAAAAGTTCTAAGATCTTTGTCACATAGGTTTGAATCTAAAGTTTTTGGTATAGAAGAAACGGAAAATTTCCAACATCTTAAAATGTCACAACTGCATGGAATTCTAACTGATTATGAAATGAGGAAAGGAGGTCCATCTGACAGGAGAGAAGTTGCCTTCAAGGCTTCAGGCAAAGGAGAGTACTATGAATCAGGCGAAGAAGAAGAATCAAATTTTGTCAGAAATCTTCAACGAGGTAGTAGACGGTTCAGAGGTAAGTTGCCCTTCAAATTCTTTTCTTGTGGAAGAGTAGGTCACTATGCTACCAAATGTCCTCATAAGGATAAGATCAACAAGGGAAAGGAACCTATTAGATGGAACAAGAAACAAAATGCAAATAAGAAGAGCTACTACACTCATGAAGATAGTGACGGTCTATCAAATAGTGATGAAGATGAACGAGGTAATGACTATAAACTTTTGATGGCATTTGAAGATGATGATTACATGGATGCACAATGCAGGTCTACGCAGTAAGTCAGAAGTGAAGGTGCAGATCTGAATAAAAGTTCACAGAGTAGAAGAATAGCCAGTGCGGATTTGCGCAGTTCTGTCTCAGAAGAGTTGCGGATTAGGCAGACCCCTATTGGTGAATTTACGGTCTTATTTTGAAACAATTGTTGATTGTCTTTTATCTATTACAGCAGAGTTCTGGGGTTAGATTTCTGGTATTCTTTTCTGTTTACAACATTCTGAACAGTGGGTAATTCATTGGTTTATTGTACAAGTAGATTGAGTGATTCTCATGTACTTGATGATTATTTGATGTTCAAGGATCCAGTCTGAAAATTAATGAAACATGGTCCTTAAAATAGCAAAGGGGGTTGTATCTCCCTTTCAGGAGAAACTGGAAAATGAGAGAGAGTTGTAGCTCTTTGCAGGTTGCAGCCTGCGTACTGGTAAAGGACTGCACCAGTACAAGATCATTGTAAAAGGAGTTTCTAATTGAAAGAAGATAGAGACATATTGCATCAGGTGGTTTTCACCCACATTGGGTTTCCACCTTATATCTGGTGTTCTTTGGTGCGACTATCTGTTTTTCTTGTTCATGCTGTTATGGTACTAACATACAAAGAATAATTCAAAGTATGAATAAAGAAGATATATTGAAAATAATTTTATAATACTAATTCAACCCCCTCTGAGTATTTATTTCTAACACCTTTCTCTCTATTTTTGGATGAGTTCCACTTCTCCTCAAGTAAATCCTCCCTCACGGAATTTGATTTTCCTATTATTGGGTAAAGGAATAAATACATTTTCTAACTCCTCTCCTGCTCATCTATTTAATAAAGAAAAAAGTGAGAATTGAGAGTAGCATGTTCATTGTGAATAAGAAAGATCTTTTAGTGTGGACTACAGTGATGGAGGAGGAAGAGAATGTGTGAACTACATGATATGTAAGAGAAGGAGAAGATATTCAAGTAAAAGACATGTCCACTTAAACATCAACTAGATGAGACAATGGTGACTTTATGCATTCTTATTCTCTGTCTACTCTACTCAATAATTGAAGAAATATAATAGAAGAAGAATTGCTCAGGTTTTCCCCCTTAGGGGTTTTTCACGGTCATTGGAAGAAAATATAATTGTGTCATATTTGTTGTTGGTTCTCTACATATGATCCTTAACTTTATGTTCTATATATAATCATTGATCTCAAATGTTTTGAAGAAGAAATCCACATTTTATGTAATTGTAACATTGAGCATTCAATTTTCTCGGAAGCACATTTAATTATTTGCAAATTGCATTCAAATCAATGTAAAGTACATTCTATTATATTTAGATTTTTGAAAAGTAAATTTACTTCTATTCAGTTTTTTGCAAAGTACGTTCAACTTTTTGCATAGGACTTTGATGTTTTTGCATAGAGCTTTCATATTTTAAAATAGTATATAGCATAATGAGTAAAGTATTTTTTTCCCAATACAACACCTATGGTTGTATTTGAAGCATTATTAGAAATATCAAGTGGACGGGACCAATTTTTCCCTCTTGAAATTGGTGTCTCAAAATTTATGTTTCAACAATTCAAAAGCTTTTTAACAAATATAATTCCAATGAAATTCACAATCTTTAGTGAGTAATTTGATAAGTGGTGAAACAATATTTGTGAAGTTTTTTATAAAACTTCTATATTAACTCATGAATCTAAGAAAACTTCTAACATCTCTTTAACATGTTGCTACTGAAATTTTAGAGATAACCTCAACCTTTAATGAATCTACATTGATTCTAACACCCGAACAATTCCTTTGCTAAAAATCAGAATGATTTTTTAATGACATAATGAAATATTAACTTCCTTACATATAATAAGGAAATTTTCAAAATTCTCCATATCCCCTACAAAATTATTCCGATAAAGAGTAAAATCATCCATATAAGATTCTACAAAATCATCGATCAAGTGAGAAAAGATACCTAATATTGCTCTATGAAGTGTAATAGGGGAATTATGCAAAAGAAAAGGGCATTCCAAGTAAGCATACATACCCTATGGACAAGTAAAACTTATCTTATATTCGTCTTCTTACGCAAGTTGAATGTGATTTTATTTGCTGACTCCATTAAGAAAAGAGAAATACTTCTTCCCTTCTAATTTAATACTTGATCATTAAATGGTAATGAGAAATGATCTTTAGAGTTACTTTATTTAATTATCCATAATCTATGCATACTCTCCACCTTTAAGAAAAAATCTCCACTTTTAAGTTTTCTTAGGCACACTAAGTAATGGTGAAACCCATTGGATATCTAAAATTAGGTAAATAAAATTCACATTGAGAAATTTTTGTAACTCATCTTTAACAATCTCGCTCATATTATGATTCATCATTCCTTGAGGTTCTCCTACAGGTTTGACACTCTCTTGTATGTAAATTTTACACATACATCTATTTGAATTAATTCCCTTCATGTCAATATATTCCCATGAAAATATAGAGGAATGTTTTTGTAGCATATTTATTAACTATTTCTTTCGAAATTCCTCGAAGTTATTGTCAATGTCTAATGTTTTAAGTGGATAAATTTATATAAGAGAACTTCCAAACCTTTCCATTGATTTTAATAACATTTTAGATTGTGAAGACGAAAAGTATTCAATATTGAATTCTTCTTGAAAGTTTTTCTCTAATATATGGACACAATAATTTTGTTCACAATATGATGAAAAATAATGATTATTCATTAAATTCACTAATTAATCTTCCTCATAATTTTGTGAGATAGTTAAAACTAGTTTAATATCTTCATAATTTCCATCATCTCCTTCAATTCATTTCCCATTCTATATTTCAATTATTTTTCTTACTCGCACATATGCTATGACCATTTTAGTGGTATTTCCACTCTAAGTGAACATATCACTAGACTTGCAACATATGAATGCATCAATATTAGCTAACCGTGGCCTACCAAGAATCACGGATGTCATCATAGATTAGTTTTTGCTGTTAGTATCATAAAATAAATAGGATACTCCCATGGATATAGGAGTACTTATACATATTCTAATATACCCTTACACTTGAGAACATCTATATCTTCTAATTCCAATAAAGTATGATTATATTGAATATTAGTTAATTTCACCTTATCCATTGTATTATTTTGAAATAATGTTTATATTTGCACATAATACAGTCAAAGTGTTTGGAATTTCATTTCCATTGGTATGCACCTTTACAATTGGATTAAGTGGATCTAAGTATTTTTCAATTTTTGGTTTTTTCATCACAATGCTTTCAATATTTTTGATCAACTGCACTCTTTAGAATTATTTTCATTTTCTGATAGGATTTTCAATACATAACTCCTTTACTTCTTTTGGAAAAATAGGGATTTCCTTTAAAGGTTGAGGCAATGGAATTTTGATCCAAATATCTTCCAATTCATCTAACATTTTATAATCACATAAAACTATTTTCTTATCTATACCTTCATCAATTTGTAATCTCTTCGAAAAGGCGAGATTTTCTAAGGAAATAGATCATTGCTTAGCTATATGAATTTTAGGAATTGATTTTATTTTGTTTTCATCTATTTGTGTACGAATATATTCCTTCTGAGGAGTAATTTCTTGTTGAGGAGTTTCCTCCTCTTCACGATATTTATCCTCTTTATATTCTTGAATGACAACAAGGGGTATTTCATTATATAGAAATTGAGGAGATCTAACTTGGACATCATTTAAATATAGAAGAGCTATTATATAAGCTTCAAACATTTTGGCTTGCATATTATAAATCAATTGTTAAGGCACTTTATTATTGGGATTAGGGAGTAGATAAGAAGGTAATTCATTTAATTGAGGAAATTAAGTACATGGTAAATGAAGGGGTTGAATTGTAGTCAATTGATGTTGGAATTATGGATGGGCATGTTTTGGAGGTTTGGGTGCAGAATAATTTTGAGCTTGATATTGCGGATATTAATGGAAATATTGAGGGTAGTCGGTGTTTCTACCATAAGAATGTTGCCATCCCCTTGACCAAGATGAGTTTTGTGGCTCACATGGACATGTCTTCCATAGTAGGGTTGTGCTCCAATCACTTTGTAGTTGTGCATAACAAGGAATTTCTCCATTAGGATATTGTGCCATACCTATTTGACAAGGCTCCTAAGGTCTTCTATGAACAACATAACAAGGTTGTTTTGTTTGACTTATCCCAACATCCTTTTTGAAAATAAACATGAGTGTTGATATTAAAGTGAAGTCCTCTATAGCATGAATCTCTGCACATATAAACAAAAATCAATATTGTCAATAGAACATTCTTATAATGAATGTTGATACCTACATCTAGGATAGAAAATAGAAAAAGTAACATTTTCAACTTTTTTCTTGTTTTGTACTCTTAACATATCAATTTGTTCACTATTCTTCAGCACGACATGGTTGAGGGCTCATATGGAGTTTCTACCCTATCTAATCAGCCTTTGGGATGTAGATCAAGATATCTTCATCATCCTAGGGCAAGAATTGGGAGGAAATGGGCATCTAATTCATGACCAGATTATCCTGGTGAAGAGAAGCAATTCAAGTCTTTGGATCTCGCTAAGGAGGTGAGAGTACTAGGAGTCTAGTCTAGAGATACTGTCCTAGTGTCGAGATAACCAATGGAGGAAAGGTGAAGATTGCAACAATCACCAACAACCTCATTCTAAGAATAATTTTGTTCATCATGGTACATGTATCTAGAACATCAGATGTACATGAGGCTTCCAAGTCTCAATTTCAATATGATATCACATGTTTGACCCCAACCATCTTCCACTAGTGTAGAGGCACCTTGGCGAACATGAAGCAACAAATGTCCAATGGTAAGCATAGACACCTAAAGAAGTTTGGGTCTTGTTCTATACTAGTCACCTTCTTCTTGGAGTGAGTGCTCCTCTTCTAGTATCAGTGGGCAGAAGTACCACATCCTATCCCACAATATCTGAGGCTCCTAAGATGGAGCCAACTCATGCTTCGAGGAGGCATAGGTCAACATATGCATTATCCACCATAATTATTCACTTGGCTTGAATGCTAACTTCTTGTGGTAGATGGTTACTTAATACGACTCAAATTTTAGAGGGGATTGAGATTTTCCTCTACCACTAGGTGAATAGTGGACCGACGCAGGTAAAAACTCATTTTTTGATTTTTTCAAGTTTTATGATTTTGATAAAAGTGTAATATAATACTCAACTTATGATAAATGTGCAGATGTGGGACCAAAGAAACCATGAGACATGTTCCCAATAATACATTGAGGTGCCCATCCGATAGTGGGTGAAGACTACGAGGAAGGGGCTGACCGCTTAGAAAATATGGAGTGCAATCTAGAGGCAATCACTCGACGGGTTCTAGATTATGCCACTATCAACAATGTTTCACTACATTGGTAGTCATATACTCTGGGAGTCTCTGTCAGACTGCATCGACTGCTAGGCCATGTAGTTTGATAGTTTATCTAGTCTTTTACATATTTTGTAGGGTTTGAAAGCCAAATGTATGAGAACACTATCTTTTCTCACATTTTCATGTAACACTAAGGAAGATGTGATATATATATGCATTTTTTATTCCTACTTATGCGTTCATAACATGATTCAATTTTTACAAATGATGTAAATGTCTATCAAGAACAAAATTTGCTAATGCATCAGTTAATGTATTTAAATTATGTGGAATATGTTGATATGTAATATAATTAAAATTTGTTTCTAACAATGTAACACATAGATACATGCGCAATATTTGTGGATTTCTCACTAAGTAATGATTGTTTAATTGTAACACAACTTGCTCTGGATCCAACTTGACAACTATATCCCTAATTCCAAGAGAAACTACTTCTCACAAGAGTTCAATAACTCCACTATATTCAAAAATATTATTGGTTCTTCAAACAAGGAAGATACCTTCTAAGTTAATCAGCTCGTCATTAGGGTCATAGAGTACCCATGTTGTGGAAGAGGGGTTCTGCATGCTACAATAAGTACCATCAGTAGAACAATTGTAATGACTTGATGACATCTCCAAACCGAGTTTGCAAAGACAAAAAACAGATGGTTATGGAAAGGGTTCTTTTAAGATAGCGAGAGTCTCTTTTAGCAAGTGACTAAGATCAGATCATCGGGGACAATCCTTAGTGTAATGATCCTCCTCACAGATGAGGCAAGGATAGTTCTACTTTCTTCTAGAATCATCATCAATAGAAGATTTAGGAGGGTCTTATTTTAGGGCATCAAATTTTCTCTTACCTTTTGATGAGAAAGAGTATTGCAACAAGAATGATGCAACTCCTAGTGCTACAAGCTTTACTTTATCAACCTAGGGTTTGTACAAACTTCGAGGTGAGAATGTTGTATACACAAGTAAAATTGATGGTTCTGTCTTTTGTTACTATTCAACTTGCGAGAGAGCGTTAGGGTTTTCAGAAGAAACCTGATTACTAATCAAAGAAAGAGGAATATACTCTAACAGAAATCTTGTCTACTGTAATAAGGAAAATGACTTAAATCCTATGCTAAAAAAACTCCATTCGATAACTAACTGCTGAGAAAATATTCTTTAGAAGAATGCCAAGCTAACATGTATGAAATGCTACTATCCTAACCATGGAAGTATGAACCCTAATCTCTTTTGATGGTATGGAAGGAGGATTATGGATGTTAGAGAATGGTTGGGAGTTTTGGGAGACCCTCAGGTACCCTTGTGTTGCTTCCTACAATTTTCACTCAATTTTGGCCTTAAAAGAGTCCACTATTTAATCAATTGTACTCTTTAGAATTATTTTCGTTTTCTTCTAGGATATTCAATACACAACTCCTTTATTTCTTTTGCAAAAATAGGATTTCCTTTAAAGGTTGAGGCAATGGAATTTTGATCCAAATATTTTCCAATTCATATAAAATGTTATAATCACGTAAAACTATTTTCTTATCTATACCTTCATCAATTTGTAATTCTTCAAAAAGGGAGGATTTTGCAAGGAAATAGATCATTTCTTAGCTATACGAATTGTAGGAAACAGATCATCACTTAGCCTTAATTTCCTTAGTTTCAGTGCACTTATCAAGATAGTTAATTCACATAATGATATACATCTTTTTCTTGGATGTAGTGTCAATAGTTCCAACGAAGTCCGTGCCCCACTTTTCAAATGGCTCAAAAATCATTTCAGGTTGGAAAGGCATTTCATCTCTTGGAGTACACTTTCCCATCCTTTGGTAGCAATCACATTTCAGGAAAAATCTATGCCAAAGCATTTAGGAGTACTCAGAATTCAGAAAGATGGCTATAATGTTGTGTATCTCTCCAAAGTATTGATTTTTACTCCTCAAGTATTTGACAGGTATGCACCACAATCTCCATTAACAAGTGATGTTGTTCAAGCCCAAAATGGTGGATGATACTTATGTATAGGTACAACACCTCGAGAACATAGGTCTGAAAAGAGCACGATCTAGTGGATCAAAGAAAAAAGAGAGACAAGACACTTCTAAGGATGGGAAGAAGAAACAAAAAGGGTGAAAGGATAAAAATATGGTAGCCACAACACATGAGTGCAAAAATCCTAGTAACCACTACAACACTGATGGTGATACAGAGCAGAGGCATTGAGAGCTAAACTCAAAGAACAGAAAGAAAGATAATAAGAAGAAGAATATCATTGGCATTAATTCACACAACCAGGTTGAAAAAAGCTTAGACATGGATGAGAAGATCGCCTATACATTAGTTCAAAAGGAGGCGAATCTGGGTATCCTTCAACAACACGAAGAGAAAGAAATGACCAAACTCTTTCATGTAAAGATACAGGTCAACAAGATGAAGATTGATGCGCTGTTTGACTCAGGATTGTAGGAAAATCTCATTGAAGCAGATCTAGACAAGATGTTAGGGATGGAGTGATCATCCGAACCCATATCCATTGGGATGGGTACATAAGGATGCAAAGCTTAAGGTAAAAAATTAGTGTAAACTTACATTTGTTATGAGTGTTTATTTTATTGATGAGGTAGATCTGTATGTGGTTCCCCTTGATGTATGTGGAGTTGTGTTTTGCAGTCCACACATGTACATGTCTCATGCTATATTCATGACGAGAGCTAACTAGTACCATCTCATCAAGGATGAAATATCGTTCATCATCAACATGCATAAATAAAAGTAAAAAGTTTCAATCGTACGTGGAAAAAAAGCCAATAAATTGATTAGTTCGAGCAAGAAGTATGTTTTATTTCTTTCAACAGAAAATTAGTCTATAGACGAGTCAATAAGAGGTAAGGCATCCTTAGAGGGGTGTACTAAGAAAAAGAAAACAACAATTGGGGGAGTTGTTATAGGAATACAAGGATGTGTTCCTAAAGCCTAAAGGGATAGATCCTAAGAGAGAAGTGGAGCACGGGATCTAGCTATTTCACACTCCCCATTGCCAAATATTGGGTTGTACATGAAGTATGCTATAGAAACAAGTGAGGTGAAGAAATAGTTACAGCAAGTGTTGGAACATGGTGTCATTTGATTGAGTACATCACCATGTGGGTCACCCATCATCATTGTGCCAAAGAACAATGGGACCTCACACATTTGTAAAGATTATAGGGCATTGAATAAAATCATGCTCAATAAGAGATACCCCATGCCCTAGATGGACAATGTGCTAGATCAGTTGCAACAAACAAATTATTTCACTAAGCTAGACTCAAAGTCTTGATATCACCAAATTCTAGTCAAAGAAGAAGATACATGGAAGAGCAGCTTCAAAAACACGCAAGGTTTGTATGAGTTGTTAGTTATGCCATTCATCCTCTATAATGAAACAACTAAATTTATGACATTAATGAATGATTTATTACGCCATTTTATAGATTCATTTGTTATTGTCTATTTCGATGATATAATGGTATATAGTCCTACATGGGAGGAGAATAATTCACAATTGATGTAGTTGCTCGAAACATTGAAGAAGCACGAGGTGCTAGAAAATCTGAAGAAGTGTGAGTTTGCACAAGAGTCCTTGATGTATTTGGGATTTGTGATTGGTGGAGGAGAATTGAAAATAGATCCTTCAAATATGGAGGTCATCATGAAATGGTTGGTGACTAAAAATGTTACTAAGGTTATGAGTTTCATTGGAGCACCACAATACTTGGGGAGATTCATACCCTTGTTTTCATGATTATCAACACCACTCCATGCCATAAAAAAAATTGGCAAGAGTTTCTAGTGGGGAGAAGGGTAGTAGAAGGGTTTTGATGAGTTAAAGAAGAGGATAAGTGAAGCACTATTTCTCGCATTACCAAACTTGCAATTGCCCTTTGAACTAGAGACATATTTGACTAGTTATGTTACGGGAGTTGTCTTTATGCGAGTAGGAAGGCCTATTTTCTACCATTCTAAATTATTTCTTCGAGGAGTTCTTAACTACCCTACTGTGAGAAGGAGCCCTATGCCATGGTGCAATGTGTGAAGAAGTGGAAGAACTATGTAATAGGAAAGGAGATAATAATCCACACATGTCACAAGTCGTTACAGTAACTTTAGGCCCATAATAAGCTACAACACAGTAGGCACTACAAGTGGAAGTGGTTTTTGCAGCAATTTAATTTGGTGATTAAGTATAAGAAGGGAAACATAAACAACCTGGCCAATATGTTATCAAGGCCACCAACATCAAAGATTACAGCTTTAGGGACTCTTATGCACATGGATCCATTCACAGATGATGCATACACAGAGGAATATTTCGAAGATGATGGTTTAATAGGTCATGAGAGTAGAAAACAACTCATCCATTTGATATTCTACAAATGAGACATGTTTTTAATGTGATAAATTTTTGCATTAAATCTCATGTGTAGAGATCTCAAGACCTTTTGAACAAAGATATATTTTTTCAAAACTTCACACACTCCTCGAATCATATTGGTAACTTCATCAATTCTGAGAAATTATTCTTCCACGCTTTCTTCTCTATGTATTTTTGAGATTTCAAAAATCATTTTTAAGGTTTGATGTTTTTCATTTCTAACTCTATCATCTCCTTCATGACTTTGATTGAGATTGACCCATACTTATGAGTTTCATTGCAGCACCACAATACTTGAGGAGATTCATACCCTCGTTTTCAAGATTATCAACACCACTCCATGCCATAAAAACAAGTGGCAAGAGTTTCTAGTGGGGAAAAGGGTAGTAGAAGGGTTTTGATGAGTTAAAGAAGAAGATAAGTGAAGCACTATTTCTCGCATTACCAAACTTGCAATAGCCCTTTGAACTGGAGACATATTTGACTAGTTATGTTATGGGAGTTGTCTTGATGCAAGTAGGAAGGCCTATTTTCTACCATTCTAGATTATTTCTTCGAGGAGTTCTTGACTACCCTACCTATGAGAAGGAGCTCTATGCCATGGTGAAAGGTGTGAAGAAGTAGAAGAACTATCTAATAGGAAAGGAGGTAATAATGCACACACGTCACGAGTCGTTACAGTAACTTTAGGCCCATAATAAGCAACAACAGAGTAGGCACTACAAGTGGAAGGGGTTTTTGCGGCAATTTAATTCGGTGATTAAGTATAAGAAGGGCAACACAAACAAGTTGGCCAACATGTTATCAAGGCCACCAACATCAAAGATTATAGATTTAGGGACTCTTATGCACATGGATCCATTCACAGATGATGCATAAACAGAGGAATATTTAGAAGATCATGGTTTAATAGGTCATGAGAGTACCAAACAACTCATCCATTTGATATTCTATAAATGAGACATGTTTTTAATGTCATACATTTTTGCATTAAATCTCATGCTTAGAGATCTCAAGACCTTTTGAACAATGATATATTTTTTAGAACTTCACACACTACTCGAATCATATAGGTAGCTTCATCAATTCTAAGAAATTATTCTTCCACGCTTTCTTCTCTATGTATTTTTAAGATTTCAAAACTCATTTTTAAGGTTTGATGTTTTTCATTTCTAACTCTATCATCCTCTTCATGACTTTGATTGAGATTGACCCATACTTCATTAGAAGACTTCTAGTACATAATTTTCATGATTTGAAACTCACTAGCACAAAGAGAATGAAAGTCTTGGTTTTAGCATTATTTCCATATAGGCTTTTTAGTGTGAGGGACATTAGGGACATCATAATCTACTAGAATAAAACTGTAAACATCTACTCTTAACGACATAAGATAAGCTTCCAACTCAACTTTCAATAAGGCATAGTTTGTACCATGAAAGACTGGTATCATGCTTGGGTAGGTACCTTGACTCTCTTGCCTAGACATATTCTTCATGAATCTACCTTTGAGTGGTTAGAATGTTCATGAAGAACGTTTCTCTAACAACAATTATTGTAATAAGGAATTACTGAGAGGAGCGGTGAATCATTAATAGTTGCATTCATAAAAAGTGCAAACCTTCAATTATTTTCACTTAGTGATTTGAGAGGACATTCATACTACGATAAACATGAATAGAAATATAAGACATTCAAATACAAGAAATGAACAACATACACGCAAAATGACACAGGTATTTTTATGTAAAAATGAGTGTGAGAAAGCCACTAATATGTTTTTTATTATGATGTAATTTAATCACCCACTTATTTGCATGAATTTTTTGTGAGCACCCATTCCTTGGAGGCCCAAATACCCTTCAAATAGAAAGATACCACTTTCCAAGAGGCACCAACCTCTTATGAATGTAGGAAACTACCTTCTCTAGTCATTGTTCTTCCGTTCATACAATTTTCAAATTGAAAATAGAGGATAATAAATTTAGACAAAAACATAAATATTGTACATCGCAGTGCCAAGTCCTTTCATTCAGCTCTATAACTCTCCTTTGAAGCCTCATTGTTGTTGCTCAACTACCTCTACTCACCACCATATTCTTCACTCTCTCTCTTACACACTCACAATGCTGAACAATTAAAATCACACAAATTCTATTTTCACTTTGTTTAATTACTCAACACATTGTTGCTCCTCTATAGCACTAGCAATGCATGGCTTGCCATACTATATTCAGACATGGGAGAAGAGTTTATGAAAAGAAAGGGTTGTGGATTGTTTTATATGTTGAGAATTAAGTCAGATTCAAGCTATTGAATCAAATAGCCTCTCCATTAATAACTACATGTACTCACAACATGGCTCTTCGTTTTTTCTCTTCAAGGGGCATAGGAGAACACGAGAATAATACCACAAAGACTCATTTTCATTTAACTCATGATAGCCTTCAATAAAGCTGAGGGGTGACCAATAGTGCTTCACAAAGGTCTTCATTAAATTGCTCCTGTGCCTCATGGTCCTTCACTACCTTGAATGAGTGCTCTCAACAATTGTATTTACTTCCATTCTTAATTCCCATATGTCAAGTCATTTATCTAAATCCTAAAGGCTTTCCATTAGCACCATTATCAGTTTTGTGGATTTTTCCCTTTAGCTCACCTTAGTTGTTTTAAAGTAATGAGAGCACATGTTGTGAGCACTCGCTAGGCCTTTAGGTGCCAAGGCCCTAAATTTTAAACCCTTCATCGGCCAAGTTACTCTCTTAATGCATCTCCACCATTGGTATCATTTCTACGAGAAATGAAAAAGGCTTGGCACTAAGTTGAGAGCTCCCAAGCCCAACACTTTTATCTTGACACTTCCTTAAACTCGATAAAGAAATTATTTCAAGCTCCTCTTACAGAGATTATATGTCACCTCGGGTCTACGATGGTATCATTAGCAATTAAGAGACGGTGGGAGGATGAGATGTTTTACTGATGTGTCTTTTCGCTTACTTCCTAGCACATTCACTTTGAGCACAATTAACAAACTTGCTGGCTCTTCAGAGTAGGCTTACCAATCCCATGGGGTCCTCCTTGTGCATTTCACGTCATAGACTTCATATTATGGCTTAAGTGCTAATATTTGTTGCATCTCATCTCAATGCTAGGATGGTTGACATCAAATGCCAACATTCCAAGTGCCACCAAAGTTTCAGACAATATCAATTATCCAACATCCCTAGGATAGCTAGAAGGGATATGCAAATAAGAAGATAATGCATAATGCAAAAAAGTGGGAGAACATGTATACATGCAAGTAAAACCAAAAACGAGTGCATTTAGATTAGGAACTTGTGCTAAATTGGTGCCAAGGTTTTGTCCACAATTAGAGATATTAAATGG
This sequence comes from Pinus taeda, assembly GCA_000404065.3. Classification (NCBI taxonomy): domain Eukaryota; kingdom Viridiplantae; phylum Streptophyta; class Pinopsida; order Pinales; family Pinaceae; genus Pinus; species Pinus taeda. The sequence continues at coordinate 73,452 of APFE030959644.1, forward strand.
AGTTGCCTTGGTGGCCTACCTCCTTGTGCTACCAAGCCATATGAAAGTGAATATTGTCTCACATGTCTCTTTATTGAAAATGTATGTCCATGATGGTTTTCACCAAATTGATTAAAATTTTCTGCAAGTGGAGCCAAGACAAGAGTTGTAGGTTGAACCACTACAAGTATTAGATAATAGAGAAATTATGCTAGAGTCATTACCTACATTAAACTGCAATGGAAGCACTTCTAGTAGGAGGAGGCCACCTAAGAGATGGAGGGTAAAATTATTACTCTTAATATTAAGATAAATATATTAATGTCCCTAAAAGGTACACTCCAAGTGAGTATAGTAGAGATGTTGCAATGTAATGTTTATTTTGACAAAGCCAAATCACATAAAAATAAAATAAAAATAACCCTATAAAAATAAAATAATAATCAACAATGACCCATGGTATTGTGAAGTCATGGTATTCCTGTGGAATATAATCTATTTAAAAGTGTAAATTAAACAAGCTTTCTCTTTGGATGCCAATAAATTCCATCCCTTTGAGTAGGTGATAGCTCCATCATTAAGATTGATCTAGGTTGATTTAATTTGCCCCTTTAAATAAACTGTATTCATACCTTCATACATTATTATATTTATTAATATTATTTTTATTTTATTTTGACCTAATTTAAAACTTTACATTACATGACATTACTCTTGTTATTTAACTTATTTATTTGTTTATTTTTTTATGTAATTTAGAGGCAAAAATATCAAACATTACTTATCTATTGTGCTAAAAAAAGCGTCTCTCCATACCATTATTAATAACATAATATATTATTATTATCAATAATTATTACATTTATTCATATTCATTTTATAGTTAAATAACTTATTAAAAAAATTGATTTTTATAATTCAATAATTTTTTATTCATAATCGAAATAAATTATAAATTTTAATAAATAATAAGATATGAGATATAAATAAATAAATTCAAGTTAATCGTATTCATTATTTAATAGTTAATTTCATAATTATAATTAAAAAAACAACCTATTCATATAATTCTGATGAGATAATTTTTAGCGAGGAGAACCATCCAAATTTACAAAATAGAATCCTAAAAGGTTAAAGGTTGAATTGATAAAATGAAAATTGTGTGACCTCCGTCGAAATGAACACTTTGAGAAGCCATTAAAACAAATTACTTTATAGCAGGTGGGCTTAGTTGTGTGAGCTACTGATACCAAACAAGTTTTTCAGTTGGTGTTATATAGTAATATAACTATGGTGGTAGGATAGTTATTCCGTGATAGTAGCACTAGATAATGCTATTCACTGTAACTACTGCCTTTACCAATATGAATTACATATCCAAATGTTAGCCTTCTTCTTTTTCTTCCATTAATAACTCAATTATTCTCACATATCGACTATTTCCTATTATTGGGGACTAGAAAAACCAACAACATTGTGATAAAAATATTCCAAGAATTCATTTATATTGCCAAAAAAATAATAGTTTCTATTTCAAGTCAACAAAACAAACCATAGATGATAGTGTAAGCTGTGAGAGTGTTAGAGTGACATAAAGGACAAGGGGGTTGGTGATATTTTGTTGGTTGGTGATTAGAATAGAATTAAATATCACTCATGAACTAGTTGCCCCCTTTGATGGTAACATCAATTTCATATTTAGGTTGGTTTGATTGGGGATTTTTTCTATCCATTTTGGGAATTTTTGAATTATGCCACAAAATCTCAATGAAAGTTCTAATAAATTATGCAATGTAGTAATATATTCACAAATTGGTCTATATTCTTAGATATATTACCAAAGCTATCTCACTATGAACAATATGTAAGAAGGAATCATGATATGGATAACAAGTTGGTAGAATGGGTTTCTTGAATACAATTATAAATTGACCAAGCTATAAAATTTACTATGTTCATATGGAAAATAAATGATAATAGGGAATTAATGGTTACCTAATGCAAATGGTTATGCCTTTTATCATGGTGATGATTCCTTTTTCCAACTCACTTGTGTGTACTTAACAATCCTACCTCTTGTTGCGATATTGTTTAACCAACTTCTCTCTCCTTTGGATTGTATCTTCTCTACATGTTCTAGAAATAAATAAAAACACACACACACATAATATGAAAGGAACTAAGAGATGATGTTGCAATGAAGAAATTGAGTTAAGAATAGCCTTGGCTCCTTCTATATGAGTGGTCATGACATTTTTATCCCCTTCTTCATATTTACTCTTAATTAATGTATATTTAATTTTTATAGATAAGGTTTCCCTCGCCTCAAGAAAATAATTTTCTTTAAATCATAGGTAACCGTCGATGTTGTTGACTAAAATGTTCACCTTTAATGGATTAATAAAAAATAATTCTCTAACACAATAATCAAATTAAATTGAGGATTTCTTACTTGGAAAATTGAACCCCTCTCTTGGAATAAAATAATAACTCCTCTCTTTGGAATAAAATAGTAGGTCTAGAATTAAGGGAATTGACTCTAAAAGATAATTCTCTAAAGCAATAATTAAATTAAATTGAGAATGTCTTACTTGGAAAATTGAACCCCTCTCTTGGAATAAAATAATAACTCCTCTCTTGGAATAAAATAGTAACTCTATAATTAAGGGAATCTAACTCTCCCTCACTAATTAAATGTATGGAAAGAGCATAAGTCATTCTCATTAAATTCACTTGTAACTCCCTCATTTAATTCTATTTGTAACTCTCACTCTCCCAAATTTTAATTGTATCTCCTTAAGATAAGCCTACCTTTCTCTCTATTGTTGGATGAGTTCCACTTCTCCTCAATTAACTCCTACCTCAGGGAATTTGATTCTCCTATTATTGGGTGAAGGAATAAATTCATTTTGTAACTCCTCTCCTTATCATCTATTTAATAAAGAAAAAAGTGAAAATTGAGAGTAGCATGTTCATTCTGAATAAGAAGAAAGAGTTTTTAGTGTGGACTACAAGCAAGGGAGGAGTAACAGAAAGTGTGAACCACATGATATATAAGAGAGGGAGGAGATCTTCAAGTAAAAGGCATGTGCACTTCAACATCAATTAGATGAGACATTGGTGACTTTATGCAATATTAAGGTGTGTCTACTCTACTCAACATTTGAAGTAATACAATAGAAGAAGAATTGTTCAGGTTTTCCCCCTTATGGGTTTTTCCGCGGTCATTGGAATAAAATATAATTGTGTCATATTTGTTCTTGCTGCTCTTCATATGATCCTTAACTTTATGTTCTATATATAATCATTGATTTGAAATGTTTTAAAGAAAAAGTCCACATTTTATGTAACTGTAACATTGAACATTCAATTTTCTCCGAAGCACATTTAATTTTTTACAAATTACATTCAAATTAATGCAAAGTACATTCAATTTTTTCCATAGGACATTGAAGTTTTTGCATAGAAATTTCATATTTTAACATAGTATATAGCATAAGGAGTTATGTATTTTTGTCCCAATACAACACCTATGGTTTTATTTGAAGCATCATTAGAAATATGACGTGGATGGGACAAATTTTTCCCTCTTGAAATTGGTGCTTCGGAATTTATGTTTCAACAATTCAAAAGCTTTTTGACAAATATAATTCTAATGAAATTGACAATCTTTAGTGAGTAATTTTAAAAGTGGTGAAGCAATCTTTGTGAAGTTTTCTATAAAACATTTATATTAACTTGTGAATCTAAGAAAACTTCTAACATCTCTTTAACATGTTGCTACTGAAATTTTAGAGATAACCTCAACCTTTAATGAATCTGCTTTGATTCGAACACCTGAAATATAGTGACCCAAAAAAATTCCTTTGCTAAAAATCGAAATTATTTTTAAATGACTTAATGAAATATTAACTTCCTTACATATAATAATGAAATTTCCCGAATTCTCCATATCCCCTACAAAATTATTCCCATAAAGAGTAAAATCATCCATCTAAGCTTCTACAAAATCATCGATCAAGTGAGAAAAGATACCTGATACTGCTCTATGAAGTGTAATAGAGGAATTATGCAAAACAAAAGGGCATTCCATGTAAGCATACATACACTATGGACAAGTAAAAGTTATCTTATATTATTCTTCTTATGCAAGTTGAATGTGATTGTATGTGATGAAACCATCAAGAAAAGAGAAACTCCTCTTCCCTTCTAATCTATTTAATACTTGATCATTAAATGGTAATGAGAAATGATCTTTAGAGTTTATTTATTTAATTATCCATAATCTATGCATACTCTCCACTTTCAAGTTTCGTAGGCACACTAAGTAAGGTGAAACCCATTGGATATCTCAAATTAGGTAAATAAAATTCACATTGAGAAATTTTTGTAAATCATCTTTAACAATCTCCCTCATATTATGATTCATCATTCCTTGAGGTTGTCCTACAAGTTTGACACTCTCTTGTATGTAAATTTTACACATACATATATTTGAATTAATTCCTTTCATGTCAATATATTCTCATGCAAATATAGAGGATTGTTTTTGCAGCATATTTATTAACTATTTCTTTTGAAATTCCTCGAAGTTATTGTTAATGTTTAATGTTTTAAGTGGATAAATTTCTATAAGAGAATTGCCAAAATTTTCCATTGAGTTTAATAACCTTTTAGATTGTGAAGATGAAAAGTATTCAATATTGAATTCGTCTTGAAAGATTTGCTTTAATATATGCACACAACAATTTTGTTCATAATATGATGAAATATAATGATTATTCATTAAATTCACTAATTAATCTTCCTCATAATTTTGTGAGATAGTTAAAACTAGTTTAATATCTTCATTATTTCCATCATATCCTTCAATTCATTTCCCATTCTATATTTGAATTATTTTTCTTACTTGCACATATGCTATGAACATTTTAGTGGTATTTCCACTCGAAGTGAACATATCACTAGACCTAGAACTTATGAATGCATCAATATTAGCTAACCTTGGCCTACCAAGAATCACTGATGTAATCATATACTAGTTTTTGGACTTAGTATCGTAAAATAAATAGGATACTCCCATGGATATAGTAGTAATTATACCTATTCTAATATACCCTTACATATGAGAACATCTATATCTTCTAATTCCAATAATGTAGGGTTATATTGAATATTAGTTAATTTCGCCTTATGCATCTTATTATTTTGAAATAATGTTTATATTTGCACATAATACAATAAAAGTGTTTGGAATTTCAATTCCATTGGTATGCACCTTTACAATTGGATTAAGGGGATCTAAGTATTTTTCAATGTTTTGTTTTGCATCGTAATGCTTTCAATATTTCTGTTCAATTGCACTCTTTAGAATTATTTTCATTTTCTTCTACGATTTTCAATACACAACTCCTTTATTTTTTTTTGAAAAATAGGGATTTCTTTTAAAGGTTGAGGCAATGGAATTTGATCCAAATATTTTCAAATTCATCTAACATGTTATAATCACATAAAAGTATTTTCTTATCTATACCTTCATCAATTTGTAATCTCTTCAAAAAGGGAGGATTTTGTAATGAAATAGATCATTGCTTAGCTATACGAATTGTAGGAATTGATTTTATTTTGTTTTCATCCATTTGTGTATGAATATATTCCTTCTAAGGAGTAATTCCTTGTTGAGGATTTTCCTACTCTTCAAGAGATTTATCCTCTTTATATTCTTGAATGACAACAAGGGGTATTTTATTAGATAGAAATTTAGGAGATCTAACTTGAACATCATTTAAATATAGAAGAGCTATTATATAAGCTTGAAACATTTGGGCTTGGATATTATAAATTTATTGTTAAGGCACATTTTTATTGGGATTAGCGAGTAGATAAGAAGTTAATTCATTTAATTGAGGAAATGAAGTACATGGTAATTGAAGGGGTTGACTTGTAGTCAATTGAGGTTGGAATTATGGATGGGCACATTTTGGAGGTTTGGGTGCACAATAATTTTGAGGTTGATATTGAGGATATTGTTGGAAATATTAAGGTTAGTGAATGTTTCTACCATAAGAACGTTGTCATCCCTTTCACGAGGATGAGTTCTGTGGCTCACGTGGCCAAGTTTTCCATAGTAGGGTGGTGCTTCACTCACTTTGTGGTTGTGCATAACAAGTAATTTCTCCATTAGGATATTGTGCCATACCTATTTGACAAGGCTCCTAAGGTCTTCTATGAACAACATAACAAGATTGTTTTGTTTGACTTGTCCCAACTTCTTTTTGGAAAATAAACATGAGTCTTGATATTAAAGGGAAGTCCTATGTAGCATGAACCTCTCCACATATAAAAAAAATAATATTTTCAAGAGAACATTCTCATAATGAATGTTTCTTCCTACATCTAGGATAGAAATTAGAAAAAGTAACATTTTCACCTTTTTTCTTGTTTTGTACTCTTAACATATCAATTTGTTCACTATTCTTCAGGACCACATGGTTGAGGGCTCATATGGAGTTTCTACCCTATCTAATCAGCCTTCGGGATGTAGGTCAAGGTATCTTCATCATCAAAGGGAAAGAACTGGAACTGGAGGAGATGGGCATCTATTTCATCACTCGATTATCGTGCCAAAGAGAAGCAATTCAAGTCTTGGATCTCGCTAAGGAGTTCAGAGTACCAGGAGTCTAGTTCATAGATATTATCTTGGTGCCGAGATAACCAACGGAGGAAAGGTGAAGATTACAACAATCACCAACAACCTCATTCTTAGAATAATTTTGTTCACCATGGCATGCTTATCTAGAACATATTATGTGCATGAGGCTACCAAGTCTCAATTCTTGTATGTTATCTTATGTTTGACCGCCACCATCTTCAACTAGTGTAGAGGCCTCTAGGCGAACATGAAGCAACAACTCACCAAGGGTAAGCACAAACACCTGAAGCAATTCGGGTCTAGTTCTATACTGGTCACCTTCACCTTGCAGTGAGCGCCCGTCTTTTAGTATCAGTGGGCATAAGTACCACATCCTAGCCCACGAGATCTGATGCTCCTCAGAAGGAGCCAACTCATGCCTCGAGGAGGCATAGGTAAACATATGCATTATACACCACATTTATTCAGTTGGCTTGAATGCTAACAACATGTGGTAGGTGGCTATGCTTAGTCTGACACAAATTTTAGAGGGGATCAAGATTTTGCTCTACCACTAGGTGAAAAGTGGACCGACCCAGGTAAAAACTTGTTTTTTGTTTTTTTCAAGTTTCATGACATTTATAAAAGTGTAAGATAAGACTTAACTTATGATAAATGTAGAGATGTGGGACTAGAGAGACTATGAGATGTGTTCCCAATAATACGGTGAGCTGCCCATACGATAGTGGGTGAAGACTACGAGGAAGGGGCTCACCCCTTAGGAAATATGGAGTGCAATCTAGAGGCAATCGCTCGAGGGGTTCCAGATTATGCCACTATCATCAATGTTCCACTAGATTGGCATAGACATGCTCTCAGAGTCTTTGTGAGACTGCGTCGATTGCTAGGCCAAGTGATCAGAGCAGTCTCATGCTATCATGAGCACCATGCAGTTTTGATAGTTTATCTACTCTTTTACACATTTTGTAGGGTTTTAAAGCCAAATGTTTGAGAACACTCTATTTTTTGACATTTTGTTGTAAACATTGAGGAAGATGTGATATATATATGCAATTTTTATTTCTACTTATGCGTTTATAACATGATTCAATTTTTAGAAATGACGTAAATGTCTATCAAGGACAAAATTTGCCAATGCATCACTTAATGTATTTAAATTATGTCGAATATGATGATATGTAATGTAATCAAAATTTATTTCCGGCAAGGTAACACATAGATACATATGCAATATTTATGGATTTCTTACTAAGTAATGATTTCTTAATTGTAACACAACTTGTTGTGAATCCAACTTGACAACTATATCCCTAACTCAAAGAGAAACTACTTCTCACAAGAGTTCAAAAACTCCACTTTATTCAAAAATATTATTGGTTCTTCAAAAAAGCAAGATACCTTGTAAGTTAATGAGCTCATCATTAGGGTCATAGAGTACCCATGTTGTGGAAGAGAGGTTATGTGTGGTACAATAAGCACCATCAACAAAACCAATGTAATGAGTTGATGACATATCCGAACCTTGTTTTCAAAGAAAAAAATAGATGGCTATGGAAAGGGTTCTTTTAGGACAGCGAGAGTCTCTTTCAGCATGCGATTAACATCAGATCATCGGTGACAATCCATAGTCTAATGATCCTCCTGACAGATGAGGCAAGGATAATTCTGCCTTCTTCGAGAATCATCATCAACAGAAGATCTAGGAGGGTTTTGTTTTGGGGCATCAACTTTGGCCTTACCTTTTGATGAGACCAAGTATTGTAGCAAGAAAGATGCAACTCGTGGAGCTACCAGATTTACTTTTTCAACCTAGGGTTTGTACAAACTTCGAGGTGACAGTGTTGTATACACAAGTGAAATTGATATTTCTACCTTTTGTTATTGTTCAAGTGGCAAGAGAGCACTATTGTTTTCAGGTCAGACTTCCATGGATTTAGAAGAATCTTGATTACTAATCAAAGAAAGAGGAATCTACTCTAAGAGAAATCTTGCCTATTTCAATAAGGAAAATGACTTAAATACTATGCTAAAAAAACACCATTCGTTAACAAACTGCTGAGAAACTATGCTTTACAAGAATGCCAAGCTAACATGTATGAAATGCTATTGTCCTAAGCATGGATGTTCAAAACACCAAACACCACTATTGTGCATGTAAAAGACTGAATATATTTGTTGCTTCCTTTTTATTATTTTTATGAAAAATCAACTGTGAACCCTAATCTCTTTTGATGATATGACAGGAGGATTATGGATGTTGGAGAATGGTTGGGATGTTTGGGAGACCCTGAGGTATGCTTGTGTTGCTTCCTACATGTTTTGCTAAATTTTGGCCTCAAAAGAGGACACTACAGGAAAACCTCCTCGATGTACTAAAAACCTACAGGATTCCCTGTATTTCTACAAGATATACCAGAGAGGAGAATGATTGGTGCTAGAGGTGATTGAATGCTTAGGGAAGCTGGCTGATAGGTGTAATGGAGTGAGAAAATTCCTAGGGTCAACCATAACTCAAAACCAAGGTTAGGAGATGCTTAGGTTTCCTCAACATGCCTGGAGGAGTTTCTATGTAAAATGATGAAATTGATGAAGGTCTTGTTGGAAGCAAGGAATGATTATGGATGGATTAAGATGGAAGGTGGTTTCTCGCTATGGGATATCTCTCTACTAATGAAGCAATTTCTTTACATCAAACATTGTTATTTTCCAAGAAATCATGTAAACAAGAAGAATTATAATGAGCTATAAAAACAATGTTTAATGAGCTAACTCTCTATTTCATGCATGAGGAAAATTTCAAAATGAAATGGAATTATTGGTGATATATATTGTAATACTAGAGATGGAAGATATGGTAGTTAATTCCTACACTTGCAAACTTATCAAATTCTAGTTCAAGTACAGTAAATCCTAAATTTGATGAGAAAATAGAAATGTGTCATTTTGGGGCTGCATAGGGGTCCTTTCCTCAAATCGTGATCCTTGAAGGAAGAGGTGAGGTTAAGACACCTACTAGCATCTTTGTGATTATTTTTTCCCCTTGTAGCCTACTAGTGAAGTAGAGAACAAATGGAAACAAACTAATAAAAAATTAATCAAATCTACATTGCCTGCAATGAAGTACTTCTCATTAAAAAAACTAAATCTCATTAACAAAACAGAAAATTCCATAGCAATGTCTTCCACAAGTCTAGAGCTAAAAAATAACCACTATTTTTAAAAAAGAAATTCGAATCCTAGTGAGGGTCTAGGCCTATTTCTTATAAAATTGAAGTCCCCAATGACTTTTCTTAAATCTAGGGAGGCTCGACTCCAAAACTCAAGATCAACTAAGTCTTTGACTATCACTTGCTCGACTGCCTTTTGATCTTCATGACTTGGCTGCTTGTACTCTAAGTTGGTGTGATTAATGGAGGAATATTTAGATTAGGGAGGAGTAAATGAGGAGTATTTACCTCCTACAATCTCTCTTCCTTGTCCCATTTAGGCTACAAACCTTAATCTTTCCAAAATTCCTCGATTTTCTCTTTCAAACCTACATCCAATGCATATTAGTCCACTAGGCATAACATCACACTTTAACTCATGTCATTAAACAAAATATAGTGAGAACATGTAATAAATTGTGAGAAGAGTTGATTTGACTAAGCTATGAGGTGACTTAAGGTCCATATAGTTACCCAATGATGAGGTTAATCATGACCCCCATATTGAAGGTGTTTCTCAGCCTCTAAGCAACTCAATCAATGTCGATGTCTTTCATAGCTCTAGTGGCCTCCCTGACATCCCATGTTTATTTTGTGGTTTCCTCTTCTTATGCATAGAATCCTACCTTCCTTTCTACCTCCTCCCACTACTTTCTCTCTTCCTATTCCTTCTCTCCTTCTAACATTCCAAAGAGAAGTGGTGGGCTGAGTCTCAAGACAATCCAATTGAGTTTGTGCCTTTGGATGGTTTGTTTGTACATGAGTGTCATGTTCAATGCTTCTCTAATCCTTTGAGGAGAATTGTACTCTCTGATTTTCAAATTATATGGCAAATTATTCCATCTCCTTTGGAAATATTGCATGCTATCGTCCCCTAATAGTCTGAACATATCCCCAAAATCTGTAATTGCTTGCTCTGGGCCAGGAAGATACCTAGATGCAAGTTGAGGATCCTTTGCAATTAAATTATATGTTCTAATGACATCCATTGGACTGGACTAATTATCTCTTATCATGAGAGGCACACTTTTTTCCATTTCCAATATATTCTTCATTTCTATAGCCTTTGCTTCCTCATGGTCATCCATGATGCCAAACCCACCAACTGTAAATCCCCCATCTTTTGATTAGGGTCTCATACATTCATATCTGTTAAAGCCATGTTATGCAACGAGAGCTTAGACATCTTATCCATATACTCTAATGTACTTTTGTCACAGAGATCAATGGAATATCTATAATCTTAGTATGGCATAGTGCCTGTCTGTGCAAGGGTCTTGATTTAGAACAATAGCCATTGTTCCTTAAGGTACAATACATAGGACTTAGTTGGCATTGTGCACTGGATGGATTCCAAAGATAGAGTGGCCATGGATAACGAATGATTCTTTATTTCTTGTATCTTTCCTTTGAACCATGCATTTTCATTCTGGCCTCAATGTCCCTCTAGCTACCTAGTTTTCTACCCATCTCCATGAGCTTTTCCTCCATGTGGCCAATGTCCTGCACTCCCTTGAACTTGGTAATGTACATCCATCTATGTGTTTTGTCTCTTTCTTCCTCAATCTCAAAGAATAATGGAATGGAAAATATTTGTGGAGACACCCTCCCCCTCTCAATAAATCCGTAGTAGGAGTCAAGGTTAGGTTGAGCACTAGGTTCCCTTAGTTGTGGGTCTTCTCTCCTTGTTTCTAGCTGCTTACTACCTTCCTCATCCAATTTTTAAGTTTCCTGTAGGTTCAACAGAGTTTCTTGTGGGACTACCTCTGCTTCTTGTAGGTCCCACTCTATCTCCTGTAGGATGTCTTTTCCTTTAGATTAGGTGGATCTAGTTATAGGCCTTCTCACATAGCCGATAGGAGGCTTAGTTGAAGTTTGTGCTGAGTATCCTTCTTATTGAGTTTTTATAAGTGGATCCATCTTCTCCTGCTATTTAGGTGAGTCCTCAATAGCAACGAGAACCTTTGATGGAGTTTGGGGTTTTCCCTGCCTTATCTTGAACCTTGCTTGGAGTTTGGACTTTTCTTGTTCTAAAGTATAAGGGGGTTTTCCTCTGTTGTTTTCCTTCTTATTTGGTACGGGTGCTGAGGGCATTGAGGGCAATTATTGTCTCATTCTGAGTGGGTTCTAGAAACACCCTAGGTGACTCCTCCTTGTCTTTTTCCTCTTCATTTCCATTTCGATTGTCAACTTTGTATTGCCCTCTTCCTCTCCTTCGAGATGCTCATCTTGTTTATTAATGTCCTCCTTAACATCTTCCTCTATTTCTGCATCACCTTCTTTCTCTCTCTTCCTCTTCATCCTCATCTATATCCTATTCATCCTTCTCTGCTTCTTCTCCAACTATTTTAGACTCTTCTCTGTCTTTTTCACTCACAGTAGGGCTAATATCATATGTGAGGGCTTTGATATCCTCATTTGTCCACGTCTCTAAAAATTTCCCATTGGATAGAAATTGTGAGGTTTTGGAAGGCATCTTTTATATAATTCTAATTAACCCATGGTGGGCAAACTATTGGTACTTTCCTTCCTACACCTTTATGCTTGTATCTATCAGTGATTGCAAAAGGAAGTATTTTACACTAAGCATATGGTAAGGAGGTGTTTCTACTCCAAACCTCAATTCTTCAAGCACCCTAAAGTGATAACCATAAACCACACTATACCTACCTTCACATGATATGTATTTTATAAGGTGGTAGCTTACCTCATTCCACGGGTATGGTAGGCTTGTTCTCCTTACTCCATTCTTGTGTTCAATTTGTTTCTCTCCCAATAAAAAGAATTTCCTTTTGGCAGTTTGGATATTACCCTTGTCTTCCTTTCTCCAAAGCACCCCTAGAGGAAGTGTGGTAATTCTGGTTATGAGTTTAGGGGAGAACTCTATGGAGGGGCCCCTTACCACAATAGTGACATGGGTTCTTGTTAGTGTAATGATGGAGAGAGAAAAATCTCGGGCTACTTCATCATCATGCCCTCTTAATTTCTCAAAATACCCTATCCAATTATGCCCAGGGAAGATTTTTACCGGAGGATGATGTTGGTGAATCCTCATAGTGTTGATGGGCTTCCTTTGATTAAATCCCCCTATGATTTTATCTCATGAACTTTGAGGAGAAGAGATGTATGATACAAATTTTAATGAAGGAGGAAATGGGACTACAATACTTGTGGAACTATTTGCTTACAAAACTACCAAATTCAATCAAATTGGGAAATAAGATATTTCTTTTCGTTTCACATGGAAAAATGGAAGGAAATGTAGAGCCTACCTCCTTATGGTGCTTGTTGTAGCCAACCTCTATGTTTCCTTCTATGAAACTGCTCACTCCCAATTGTGTAGACTGCTTGATTCTGTCATGTAGGATTCCCTATGTGATCTTATAGGAAATCCTACGCACAATCAAGATGGTTTTTTTCTCTTCTGTAGGTTTCTTGGGTATGAGAGCGGCTTTTCTAGAGTGATCCTCAAGAATATGAATGCATGAGTGCATGAGGATAAACGTTTATTTGCTCTTATCGTCGAGTTCAGTGAGGTGGTGTGCTAGCACCTGAGGTATGCTTTTTTTTCATTTTTGGACCATTGGTCCCCATTACCACATCATCATTCCCCTCTCCTCATAATCAACTCCCACTTTTGACATCTGTAGCTCAACTACTTCTGATGTCATTCTTTTCTCTTTGACTTGACAGTTGCCACATGTGTGGGGACTAACTTTTTTATCCTCATTGACTCAAAGAAGTTGGCCAGGTTAACTGTCCACCTTTCATTCATAAACCAACTCGTGCACAATCTTTACATATTTTAATTAAATTATGTAAATGTGAGAGTGAAGTGAGATACTTGCATACGGTGCTAATACCTTGCTGCAATTTTTTTAGGACATGATGTGCTTGTTGTGTGTCGGTTGCATGTTATTTCTCACTCTTTGTTGATTTCCTTTATGCGCAGGTACTTGGTGTTCAAGATGAATGTGTTCAAGATGAATGTGCTGCTACTACTCTCGAGCTTCTTCTACCCTTGGATCTTCATGTTGGAAGCTTGCCTCAACATATGAATTTTATTCTGTGGGATAGGTAGCTACATGATTTCCTACAGGATGTGTTGTAGTTACTTCTCCCTCAAAATTTTTAATTGTTTCCACTACTGGGACTTGAGGATGATGACATGGATAGAGAGGAGGCCTAGAAGCATGAATAATGAGAAATACACTCAGGTGTTGCCGTCCTCTGCTGTCTGTTTCATCTTTTCTCTGTGTTTCCTCTTCAAGACAGTGAACGTTCTGAAAACTGATTGTTATTTCTGATGGATGCAAGGGTGATTATGGTGGAGAGTGGTATGGTAATGAATTTGTGATGTATGGTTTTTTATTTTTGGACATGGGAAGGTCATTTCCTGGCCCTAGGGTTACTCACTTTAGGATTCTGAAGCCACTATAATTCCTACAAGATCATTTTGTAGGTTTTTAGGGGATCTTATAGGTTTACAGGGAATCCTTTAGGTTTAAACGGAATCATGTAGAAAACATAATACCCTTGCAAATTAAGGCAAGTGAGTGAAAAAAATGAAAGGAATGGTGGAATGATGAAGGATAATGAATGGGGAAATACAAATATGAGTGGAATAGGTCCCTCTTTTATTCTCCTTTACTCTTTGATTGTCCTCCTACAGACCTCGAAACAATTTTTCATGATTTTTGTTTTCTCTTTTTCCTTTTCAATTTTTTTTTTGAAAACAATTAGTGTGCCTCCAAGAGGTTTTTATTCTAGTTGCTTGCCCTCGGCACCTCAAGAGAGGTTTTCACCTAGATATATTTTTATTTCTTTTTTTCCTTTTTATTTTGGACACCATTGGGCCACTACCATAGGTGTTCAACCTGATAGTGGGACTGAGGTGACTAATGGAGGCTTTCACCAGGGTCCCTATTTTTCATTTTTCTTTTCTCAGTGACTTGCTAAGGCAAGAGCTAAAACTTGCTCCACCACCATCACTATTTTATTGATACCATCAATGAACTCTTGCCTTGGCCATGTTCTCTTGTAAATATCCGTTATGTGCCCATTAACATGTAAAGGAATGGCCTCCGCATATATGGTTCTCATTTGCACTGAACCAGTATCATGAATCATATATCTATATCTGGAATCATACAATAAGGCCTAATCACCTTCTTGAAATTATTTATCTTTGATGTTCCTATCGTGCTAGATATTCCTCCGAATTTGAGTTACCTCTATGTATAGGAGGGTCTTTGTTTTGAGCTCATCTAAGCCATTCAACTCGAGTAATATCTCTTTTTTTGCATTGTTGAGATCTAGATCTAGTTGGGCTACCATCCTCAATGTGCTATACTCAAATTCAATGGACAATAGGGCCTTTTTCCTAGATACCAATTCCTAGGGTGTGAATCTAGTGGTGGTCTTCCAGGTGGCATTATAGGCTCAGGTGGCTTTAATTACTTTATCTACCTAATATCTCATGTTGTTGCTAACCACTTTAGTCACAATGCCCTCGAGCACTCTGTTGGTGACCTCCATTTTCTCATTAGCTTCTATGTGATAGGGAGTGTAGGTTCTATGCTTGATCTTATGCTCTCTTAACACGTCTTCAATCATGTTGGAGGTAAAATGCCTTGATCAATGACGAGTTATCTAGGGTACCCAAATTTGTGAAATACATTCTCCCTTAAGGACTCAATCACCCTCTCCTATGTTGTTGCCTTAATTTCCTTAGTTTCAGTGCACTTACCCAGATAGTTAATGCACATAATGATATACTTTTTTTTCTTGGATGGAGCGTCAATAGTTCCAACAACGTCCGTGCCCCACTTGTCAAATGGCTAAAACATCATTTCAGATTGCAAAGGAATTTCATCTCTTGGAGTACGCTTTCCCATCCTTTGGCACCAATCACATTTTACACAAAATCTATGCCAAAGCATTTAGTAGTACCCAAAATTTAGAAAGATGACTATAATGTTGTGTATCTCTCCAAATGACCGAGTTGTACTCCTCAAATATTTGAGGGGTATGCACGACAATCTCCATGAGAAAGTGATGTTGTTCAAGCCCAAAATGGTGGATGACATTATGTATAAGCACAACACCTCAAGAACATAGGTCTGAAAAGAGCGCAATCTAGTGTATCAAACAAAAAAGAGAAATGAGACACTTCTAAGGATGGGAAGAAGAAACAAAAAAGGGGGAAAGGATAAAAATATGGTAGCCACAACACAAGGGTGAAAATATCCTAGTAACCACTACAACGTTTATGGCGATACAGAGCAGAGGTTCTGGAAGTTGCATTGAGAGCTAAACTGAAAGAACCGGAAGAAAGATAATAAGAAGAAGAATATCATGACCATTAATTCACACAACCAAGTTGAAAAAAGCTTAGACATGGATGAGAAGATCGCCTATAAATTAATTCAAAAGGATGTGAATCTCGGTGTCCTTCAACAACACGAAGAGAAAAAAATGACCAAACACTTCCATGTAAAGCTACAGGTCAGCAAGATGAAGATTGATGCTCTCCTTGACTCAGGATTGCAGGAAAATCTCATTGCAACAGATCTGGACAAGATGTTAGGGATCGAGTGATCATCTGAACCCATATCCATTGGGATGGGTACATAAGGATGCAAAGCTTAAGGTAAAAAATTAGTGTAAACTTACATTTGTTACAAGTGTTTATTTTATTGATGATGTAGATATGTATGTCATTCCCCTTAATGTATGTGGAGTTGTGTTTTGCAGTCCACACATGTACATGTGTGATGCTATATTCATCACGAGAGATAACTAGTACCATCTCATCAAGGATGAAATATCGTTGATCATCAACGTGCCTAAATAAAAGTTAAAAGTTTCACTGATAATTGGCAAAAAAGCCAATAAATTGATTAGTTCGATCAAGAAGTATGTTTTATTGCTTTTAAGAGAAAATTAGCCTATAGATGAGTCAATAAGAGGTAAGGCATAATTAGAGGGGTGTACTAAGAAAAAGAAGACAACAATTGGGGGAGTTGTTATAGGAATACAAGGATCGGTTCCTAGAGCCTAAAGGGATACATCCTAAGAGAGATGTGCAGCATGAGATCTAGTTATTTTTAGACTCCCCATTCCCAAATATTGGGTTGTATATGAAGTATGCTATAGAAACAAGTGAGGTGAAGAATAGTTGAAACAACAATTGGAATCGGGTGTTATTCGACTGAGTACATCACCATGTGGGTCACCCTTCATCATTGTGCCAAAGAAGAATGGGACCTCACACATGTGTATATATTAAACAACATTAAATAAAATCAAGCTCAATAAGAGATACCCCATGCCCTAGATAGACGATTTGCTAGATCAGTTGCAGCAAACAAATTATTTCACTAAGCTAGACTCAAAGTCTCCATATCACCAGATTCTAGTGAAAGAAGAAGATTCATGGAAGACCAACTTCAAAAACAGGCAAGGTTTGTATGAGTTGTGTTGACAATAATACTGAGAGGGGGGGTGAATCAGTATTATCAAATTCTTTTACCAAATCTTTCTTATTTATACTTTGAATTATTTTTGCATACCAATACCATAAATAATG
>APFE030959647.1:3840-24205 GCA_000404065.3 Pinus taeda
CGATTCTAGGATGATGATGACCGTGTTGATATGCCACCCCCCCCATCTGGTCCCTTGGTTCCTACTCCTAGGTTCCATGGTTCAACACCAACAGCAGGGGGTTCTTCTTCATCAGTTTCAGTGCCACGACTTCCAGAGGCACCATCTTCTTCATTGCCACCACGTGGAGGCCCGCCACCACGTGGAGGCCCGCCACCACGTTCTATTCGTGGTGGAAGGAGGAGAGATTAGTAGATATATTCACAATCTACTACTTTTTGTCATAGATTACTCATTAGACTTGTAGACTTGTGAATTTGAATTTTGAACCTTTTTGGCTTGGCGGTGACCAAGTGACATATTTTGTAAACATTATTATTTGAATTTTGGACATGACAAATGTTGACAGTTGCTCACTTGCTAGATAAATCATAATATGCTCTATGTTTTATGTTTTATAATATGCTTAAATGTTTTATGTTTTATAATATGCTTAAAAAATTGATGTATGTTTGTAATAGCTAGAATATAGATGATTGTTGTACATACTAGTAACTACAATGGAATCATGGATGCCATATCTATCTTGATTTATGCAAAAATATGCATGTTTTCATGTCTTCTACAGTTAATTTGGTATTTGGGATGTTTGTTTTGAGTATAAATGAAAAAAAATATAAAATATATATATATAATATATAGCAGACGCTTCCGCGGACGCTTCGCTTCCTAGATTTTTGGAAAATGACGCTTCCGCGCTCCGCGCTTCCGCTTCGCTCCCGCTTCGTGCAACATTGGGCTGAAATAAATGGATATTGTTGGCATTATGATACAAGTGTTGTTCTTGATGGCAACTTACTCAGAGGTATGATACAGATGACAACTCACTCAGATGACAGATCATAGTGCAGCAGGTCAAGAGAAAGGTATACGTAGGTTAACCTTGATGAAAGTGCGTATACACGCGGATTAGTAGAACAAAAGGCGCGTATACATACACACGCAGGTTCACAAAATGAAAGGCGCGTACATGTTGGAAAACTAAGTTTTGATCCGTGGTATTTGGTCCATGGTATTTTGGTATTGGTCTATGGTATTTGGTCCAAAGTGTTGACCCCAGGTATTGGGTCCAAGGTATTGGTCCTACATGGTTTTGGACCATGGTTTTGAGAGAGGCCTAAACCTATATAAGGAGAAGATCATTAGGCCAAGAGGGGCAAGTGTGCAAGGATTGAATATCTGATGAAGTGTGAGATCTAGTATGCTGGTTATGGGTTTGTGATGCTTAGTTTGATCTGAATCAAGGATGCACCTATATACGTGAAGAGAGAATTTGGATAAATTCTTATCCAAAGATTTTACAGAAGTAAAAAGGGAAACTAAAAGATATTTTACCAATCATGGCAAAACAAAACATGGTTTTCAAAACCATGGGAAGGAAAAGAATTTGGATAAATTTTTATCCAAAGGTTTTACAAAAGTAAAAAGGGAAACTAAAAGATATTTTAATTTTACCGATCATGGCAAAACAAAACATGGTTTTCAAAACCATGGGAAGCAAGACAGTAGATGGAAGTTCCAGAGAAAAATGAGAATTATTTATGAAGTTTCATTCATTCATACGTGTACCAAAAGTGGCCAAAAGTAAATATGAAAACAATGGATGGTTTTGGGTAAATGTTTGTAAATTTCATTTATGAAATTCATAAACAAATAAATGCTACAATGGAGAAGTATTACAAGACATGGTTTTCAAAACCATGGATGGGTTTACAGAGCAATATTTTGGGATTTGATTTATGAAATTCACGAGGAAAGGAACAACAAAACAAGATATGGGTTTCAAACAATGAATGGTTTTACAAGATAAAATCATTTGAGGAATAATTTGAGGTTACATTTATGGAATTAATAGAAATATGGAAATATGATTTTTAAATTTTTGGGAAATATTTTTATCAAAATATCTTATTCCCAAAAATTTAAGATTTACATTTTTGGAAATTAAAGAGTGACAAAAATCAATGAT
The DNA here is from genome assembly GCA_000404065.3 of Pinus taeda. Taxonomy (NCBI): domain Eukaryota; kingdom Viridiplantae; phylum Streptophyta; class Pinopsida; order Pinales; family Pinaceae; genus Pinus; species Pinus taeda. The sequence continues at coordinate 5,849 of APFE030959647.1, forward strand.
TTCCGAATCGTATTCAAATTTCTCGAGAATGGTTGAGCACCTGAAGGATAATTAAAATAATTGAATTATCAAAGGATTTTATCAAAGGACAGGATTAATCAGTTCTACAAAAAGGGATCAGTCAACCAGATTATGGGCATATTAACTAGGTTTTATGGAGCAACTTCAACAACCTCCAAATTTTGAGGTAAAAGATCAACAGGTAGAAAATTAAGGCATATTTGTGACAAAAAATGGGAAACCAGTTTCAAGAATAAAGGCAATCAATCAACAATTAGTGAGCCAATTTCCAAATTTGAGGGAACAAAATCAATAGTCAAGCAATCATTTCCAAATTTACAAGGCAGAATCTTAAACAAGTTCAGATTTCTTAGTAGAGGAATCAGAAACTAAAGGATCACTCACAGATTTAAAGGCAGAAGACTTTATGTCATTTTCAGATTTTCTGCAACATATTGTATTTTTAGCTTATTTGATAAGATTTGTTTCCTATAGACTAGTGATAGTTTGAGGAAGATGTTTTCCTATATATTGTTTCATTTTCATTGTAAAAGGGTTGGCTTTTGATACCAGAACTCTGCCATTTTGTTAAAGACTTTTATTACAGGAATTTTAACTAAAATATTATGGCTTTAGTTTCATGATAGAAATTATTTTTCATGTTCGTTTTTCCTTGTTATTCTATAATCTGTTTCTGCATATGTTCAAGGTAACACGGGAGTTAGGGAAAGGCTAGGTTTGAGTATCAACCTCCCTGACAGCCCACTACAAAGTTATCATCTACACTGAGATTAGCAAATTGAACAGTCTGTTTAAATCATCTTCTCTACATCATTTAATTGTTGCCTTCTGTTATCTCTTGAATGCCCATTTGTTTGGCTGTAGAATTCTTCTACATGCATCTACTATATTTGGTTGATGAAGTATTCTTAGTCATCTGATTTCTCTTCTATTCCTCCACCAAACTCTTTAAGCTATGTTTTTTTGTCAGAACTAGACGTTGGCACTTTGATTAAGTTTTAGCAAGGGAGGACTTTATTTTTGAGCAAAGATTGGATAATCATCAACAACCACCTACAACAAATAATAGATCTAGCCATTTTGCTTCAAAGGCTGCTGTCCAGCGATAGTGAACAATGTTAAAAAAAACCTCGTAACACTTGAGGGAGACCCCTCTGGTTTGAGGGCTAGCGTGAACCTAAAGTTTGGTCGAGTTGGTTTCTCGATGCAGTTTTGTAGCCAAGAACTGCCTTCAAGAAACAAGCACAACAAAGAGCATTCTTATGTATTCAGACTAAATGGAATGCAATCAAACACACCTGCAATTAGAATACAGATAGCGATATTCTATGCTTATTGGTCATATGTGCACACTTTTCCTGAAGCACATGTATTTTTGCCTACCTTTATCCATGTGCTGTTTTTAGTCTAGAGTGTGCTGGTCAGACAGTCAATTTCCACATGAAATTCACGTGTGTCCAAGTGAGGTTCAAGATAGTCTTTATATATCATCAAGTAAGCTTTCACCAGCAATTCCTCTAAGAGTCGACACGATTTGAATATGCAAGAGAAGATGGACCTCTGTTTCTTCTTATTTTCCTAGTTATAATTATATTCTTAGTAAATATCGATGTAATAAAATGGGTTCACTTGGAGGCCAGTCCATCAGTATCATTTCAGGGAACTATGTTGATATGAAAAGAACAGACCAAGTCCGGAGGAATTTTCTTGTTGCATCATAGTGGCTATGTAAAACTGATTATGTTCCTAATGCTAGTTTTGTCACTTTTGTATTCAACAGTCCTTAAGAGACATGCATATTTTTCCATTGGTTTTGCAGTACTTACAATATTACTTCAGTATTAAAAATGAGAATGAGGGAAAATTATTTAGAGCAAGGATGAGGAAATTGTAATTTGTAATGATACATCAGGAAACAATTGGATGGTTTTGTATATTGGGGAAATTTACTCCTGTTTTACATGAATGGCCCATGGAATTGTATATTATAGTGAAATGTTAAAAGAATGATATTGTGTGCAATATTACTATTGTCAGGAGTTTGATAGGGGGTACTAAGTATTTCTATTAATATTATCTTTACTCTCAGGTGATAGGAAGTAAATGCAATAGGGGATGTTGATTACTTATCTTTGTATTCTTTTGAATGCCTTCATGTCAAATATGTCATGCATAGGAAATTTCAAGATCTCTATCTGCTGAAGTATTCTTGAATTAAAAATGAAGTAACAATGACATGCTGATAAACACAAATCTGTGCAGGTTTGTGTCTATTGCATTGGTAGCAATATTGGTTGCATTAGTGGCAGCAAGTCCCACAAAGGGATGGAGTGGACGAAGTCTAAGTCTTCTTGATCCGTAAGTTTCATCATCTTGTTCTTCGTTGCTCAAGTGTGCCTCAATGTTAAACACTTAGCTAAACTTTGATTTCTGACTCCAATAAATATTTAGCAGTAATGTATTAAATTCTCACACAATCAACAGCTATTTATGAGCATAAATACAAATAACTAAGTCAGAAAATCATTTTCAATGGAAATGAACAGCAGACAGTCTCACCATTTGACACTATATTTTTGGACAACACTCCTGGAAAAGCTCCGAAGGGAAAACCAGTGGGAGAGAGGGAGAAATTTTATTTCTTATCAGAGAATTTTACAGCATTAAATAAAACAATACAGCCTCAACAAAAAGTCCTCAGTCACCCTTGAACTGCCTCAGGTTTCGTGCTTCCTCTCTGCAATAAATGCAGCTCAGCTGCCTCGAAAATCACACTGTACTATCTGTTGTTGGCCGTGGAATTTTTTCTGTCTGGCTGCTTTCTTTACTGCTGTACCTGCTGTACTTTGCCCTCTGCCAAGCTTCTCCCTTGGCTCTCGTCCTCTTCTCCAGACCTCATGAAGAAGAATTGCCTCTTCACTCCCCCCTCTCCTTTTATAAACTCATTAATTACTAAAACCACTAAATCTTGCCACCTCAAGATTAACGGTTGTGACCTAATCTCTCATTGAGATGACCTAAGTCACTTAAAAGAAACATTTTCTAAAATCACTTAAGTCACTCAAACTTCATAAAGTCACTTTTAGAAAAAAACCGGTTTCTAAAATCATTTAACTCACTTTTAGTAATTAAATATAGAAGGTACTTTATAAAATCACTTTTCAAAGTTTAATATCTAGAGAGGCAATCTTCCACATGCTAAGACACCAAGCCAATGTGGAAGTTCTACCAAGCTACACATTCCAACAATTGGATTATTGCTAAGGTTGAAAAATTGTCTTTCAATAGTAGTTCTTGCAATACTAATATATAACTATAGAAAATGAGGAAGTGACAGAAAGTATGTATTCCAAATAGTGTAGCAAACAAAGAGCATGAGATACCTTCCTATTCACCATAGTTTGGGGTATGACTGACTCACTGAGCTTACCCACATAAGGACTAAATGAAGGAAAGTGGTAAAAACATCTTTCCAACCCTATGATTATGGATGGTAACTTACATATATAGATTCCATTAGTTCACTTCATCGATTTTTTTTAAGGGTGGTTCACAAAAACTGAGTGGCTGCTACATCCACGGGAAAATCCAGGTGGATCAACCCAAAGGGATCTACCCGTCAACCAAACTAGCAAGGCCTAACCCCAAGGGCGTCAAGGAGATTTGATCCTGTGACCTCTCAATAAGCGAGGTACTTAGCAACATGAACTTGACCAACTGAACTATCTCTTATGCCCTTGTATATACTTCATCAAATTTATGGACATAAAAAAGTCTTATATAGTAGTCCTTTCAGGTATTTCTCATGAATAAGACTGACTGTAAGCCTTTCTTATAGTGTGCTGTCCTTCTTGGGCTTGAGATCATCCTTGGGATTAATTATTGATCATTTTAACTGAGAGATGCATATTGCATACGGATTTTCATTCATGGGGAATTTTGTTGTAATAGTATATGGGTGCTGGTATCAGTGTTTGCCTCTTAAATTGGCATGCTTCTATAAGTATTACTGAACCAACCCTAAGATAATGATTGGTAACTTACGTATATAGATGCCATTAATGTACTTTTATCAAATAGATGGACATAAAAAGTCTGCTATATAGTAGTCATTTCAGGTATTTTTCATGAACCAGTCTGACTGTAATTGTTGATTATAATGTGTTGTCCTCCTTGGGCTTGAGATTGTCCTTGAGATTAATTATTGAGCATTTTAACTGAAAGATGCATATTGTATACATATTTTCATTCATGGGGAATTTTTTTGTAATAATATAAGGGAGCTGGTATCAGTAATTTCCTTTTAAATTAGAATGCTTCTATGACTCCTACTGAATTAAGCAACGTCTTTGCTTCTCATAGTTGAAATTGCAAGGTGATGCCTTAAGGAGAGAACTACTGTGAATATTGAGATCTTCTAATTTTGATTTTTCTAAATTACTTTTAGTATTTTGTTTTGTATTTTTATTACGTAATGCATTGTTATACATAAAAATATTTTCCCATTATGTATGTATTTCATATGTGTACTATCATCCATACCCCTGTTTTGGCCTAACCAATTTTTGGACTTATGTTCATTGTACTCCAAACCTATACCTGGGGTGCCCTGTATCCTCCTATCCATGCAACTTTGATTTCGAATTTCTTGACTGATTATTACCATTAGATATACCCAAGTTACCATGCCAAGATTACAAACCTAGGGATCCATCACAACCATCCCAGAGCAAATTGTATATACTAGTATCCTCATTGAAATGGGGTGAAGGACAAAACTCCGGAGCCATCGAAAAGGATGATTAGATAACCCCCCAGAAATTATTTATGCTTTATTAGTAGTTGTTTGCATTTCAATTTTTAGTTTATTCATAGATGTTTTTTAGAGTATAATTTACCTAGGTCCAGTTATCTCATGACACCCAAATCTGCGCATAATATAATCTAGGTTGTTTGCATTTGTATTTTTAGTTTATTCATAGATGTTTGTTAGAGTGCAATTTATGTAGGTCAATTTGTCTCATGACAATCAAATCTGTGTATGGTATAATCGACACTATTGCATTAGCGCACAATATTTTTTATTCAGTTTTAAACCTAAAAGACATTAACGCCAATAATGAAGTGAACATATGGATCACCTTATGTGATCTTCTGTACACAATCTACGCTCATCTAAATTTTATTGCGGTCTTGATGTTTTTTAATTTGTTTCTTCCTAAATCAATTATTATTGTTTATATTATGACTGGTTTTGTCTGTTGAAATGATGGTTTTTTTTAGTCCTGTTTGATTTCACATGCATTCGTTATATCTCCTGAATTACAACTTGTATGGTGGAAGAAATTTAGTATGGGATGGTTGGTTTGCCTAAAATATTTGTGAATGACATAGTTTCATTTTGTTGCAATGAGACAGGACCTATGCGAGCAAGTATATTCCTATTATTGCGAGTGTCAGTGAACATCAACCGCCTACTTGGCCTTCATATTTTATGGATATAAATGTACTAGCATTTCTAGTCCCTGCAGGCATCATTGTAAGTATCTTGATTTTCCAGTTCTTTTGAATGCTTTATATACTGTAGAAAGAAAATTTTCGACATGGGACTTGTGGTTTCTCTTTTTCTATTTCTTTCTCCAATTCAGATAGATTTAGCTCTCTTCCCTCAGTATTGAGGAAATATATTTTTCACACAGACTTGATTCTAATAAGCCTGCTTTGCTTAAAGTATCCCAATACTTCAGAAAGCTTTATTGAATGCACATTGCAAATATAAGAGATGTCGTTTTAGCAAGGGAAGGCAAGTGCTCAATTGTATGTGGAAGGATTGATAACATATATTCTTCTGCAATTAAACACTTAAAAAACATATTCTCTCATATCATATTGGTTACTGTGGCCACCTCGTCCTACTGATTCACCCACCCAGCATAAAGAGGCTTCTTCCCTTTATTGTTCTCAGTGCAGATCTCATTGACATATGCACATCATCAGATTTCTCCTGTCCTTGAGATATTTTTCCTCCCTCCTGAGTCCTAGGATAGCACATCAGGGTCCTCTTACTATTTGCCACATTCCAAAGGACATTATTAGGTTCAACATCGGCATTCTAATTGTGGTTGAGTCCTATGTGGCTCCTCTTTGGACTCTGATGCCAACTAAGGTGTTGCTTACCATCAGCATTCTTTCTACTGGCCTTCTCCAACGACAGTATCAGGCTCAAAATTAGCACATTCATGGTTGTTGACAGGGATTCTGGCTTCTCCTCCGACTTGGGTGTTGCTTTCCTGGTCACTCTATGAATCTACTCATGGGTCAGTCTGTTTCTGTTGCTGCAGGAGTCTTTTATTCTTATATATTACATATTACACATTTAGCGCTAATCCGGTTGGGTTGCACCCCCTAACTTTCTTGTTGTTTACTCTTTATCTAATGCAGGTTTTAGAGTTTGATTTCTTGTTTTTGGAGCTGTTCTAGGCACTCCTTATTGCTGTTGTTAATCACTGTTGTTTCAAGTCCTGTTTATCTCTTGTCATCATTTGTGGGCATCAGGATATTTTCTTTCTTGCTTCTTGAGTTGCATTTCAATAAAGGAAACCATAAAATTAAAAAAATAGAACGGAAGGAAACAATAAAGAAACACTGCACATTATGATGTGACTGCAATTTACTTTCTGATATTGCTACATTCAATATTATTGATTACTTTTCAGTCTTGAATGGATTTGAATTCATTAAATTCACTCTTTAACATCCGTAGTGTGGGGGGACTGTTTCTTATCTCAATCCTCTATTGACCCTGTTTCTCATTCCTTTGCTGTTTACCATTTCATTTTCTGTCTCTTGATTCAAATAACATAAATACCAATCATGGTAATTGGAGTCTCCAGCTAAATCAGCTTCGCTCATCATATACATGTCAAACATTGTGATACAGATAATAAGATAAGATAATTTTATTATTATCCAATGGATGGCCCACAAAAGTAGGTCAATGGACTGAAAAAAAAGGTAGGTCGATGGGACTGAAGAATGGGGCAGAAGGCCTTGGGAGTATGATTAACTGTGTATGCAACACCAAAAGCTAAAATGATTTTGGACTATCCTAAAATTGGCTAACTAAAAGTTGATGATAGCATTGTTGAAAATCAGTTGAGAGAGTTTGATTGAAGCCATGCTTGAGCCTCACAGATTGTGTGAATGGTTATGAATTGAAAGATAACAAATCTAGTCCAAACTGGGAGTTGAAGTTAATATCAATATTGAAGCGTCTGTAATTGTAAGTAGTATGGCATCTTATTATTTGGCCATTGATTTTTTGTCTTGACAAATGATAGTTGTCTAGCATTGAGTTCAGCCTGCATTGATTTTGTTTGGCATGTATAAGATACCTCCCTTGGAATATCTTGAGTTTCCCATTAAAATTTCCGAGTTTTGATTACGTTTTGTCTCAGGTATTTTTTCAAACAGTTTGCATATAAACTGTTGTGGGTGCTGTTGACCACACTTTGTCAACAGTCCAAGGAAGCAGAATGCAAGGATGCGAAGAAATTTTTTCAAAGTTCAAAGTCATCAGCCAACACATTGTATCATTGTAAAACCAATGTCTGCAAGTTATATTGTAAATGATGCTAGTATGACCGTTTAATTATGTAACAACAGCTCGATAAGCCTCTGATTTTGGTGACGAATTTCATCCTAGGAAGTTTTTAACCTCACTGAATTATGTGTGTTTCTAAATACGGATAATCGACAAAGTTTTTCTTCTAGCTTAAACCCCAAAGCTAGGGTGGAATTCATTTAGAAGGTCTTAGGTGAGTGTTAGTGTTATATAGAGCCTTTGTAAAAGTGTGTTTGGGAATAATTTAAGGACATTTGTCGAAATTATTTTATTACAAACCACTCAGTCTGTACTAGATCATATTGTATCGTAGAATTGGGTAATATCATGAGGGTCTGAGTCTAAATGTGTATTCCTCCTTCGAGGGTTGAATTAATTGTAATATCTTGATGTAAAAAATATTTTAGTGCATGGTCCTTCATATTTAGACACCATGACTAAAATATTTGAGGTTGGAAAAAATATTAATCCATATTAATCCCCTCTAGTGTCAATAAATTAATTTTTCTAGCTAAATTAAATAAAATTCTTAATCCAGAAAATTAATTAATTTTGAGTCAAAAATAATTATAGAGAAATTAATCTCTCCAAGCGGAAGATTTGTGGGTTAAAGAGAAGTCAATTTTTAGAAGTCCCCCACGAAGTGAAAATGGATATTTTAAGAAAATTTGAGCCCTTGCTGGTTAAATCAAAGTCAAATATTTGAGGAAATCAATCCAAAATATTAATTTTAGGATTAATTAAAAGTGAGTTTTAAGAAAAAATTGAATTTTTCCTCAAAATTAAAATTTCGACACGGGAGATTAAAAGATCATCAAAGCTATTTTCGATGGTCGAGATTACTTTGACGGGGATCAAACCAGCTAGCCATTATTTTCCACTTGGAGAGATTTCTTTATAAATAGAAGACATTTAGCTTCTATTTGATATTTCTAGATGGTGTAAAAAATTTGTAAAGTTGATATTGAGCTATTGCTCTGTTGGGAACATTTCTGTATCATAATAGAAAGACTTTGGGGTTCAGTTCATGGTGTTCATCTTCCATTGATCTGTGGTATGTGCAAGTTATGTTATTTCATTTGTCGATGATAAGAGCATTCTATTGGTAAAATTTTATTTTATCTTAGGTGATCTGATTCACCATATGATCTAACGATTCTACTTGAGAAAAAATATAGAGATTTGCAGGTACACAATCCTTGGGCTCCAAGTTCACAGACTGTGGGGAAGAACTGACTGCGTTTGGGCTATAATATTTCTACATGGTATTTTAATTTTACAGGAGGGTTTTGGCCAATATTCAATTTTTTCGGAAACTACATTCATCCACTGCCATTACTCAAAAAATATTTCTCCAATTTTTTGTTGTTGCTACCATTGTATATTTGTAAATAAATTTGTAAATTATTTGTAAAACAATTCATAAATTATTTCTAATTTTTGTTCTGCAAAGGTTGGGGTTCTTATATTTTTGGGGTTTTATTTTTTTTATATATATTTGGGGTTTGGCCTTTTTTTGATTCATTTGTGCAGGTGATTTTCAATTTGGATCAAAGGATTTTCTGGGGTTTTGAGGTAGGTCTAGGCCGAGGAAGGCAAGATCTAGCCTCCAAGCTAGACGTCCAGCCTAAAGAAGAAGCCATCCAACAATTTCACAGCAAATTTGTGGAGAATTTGTCATTTGCAGGGTTGTGGAAATTTTTGAGGCCTTAAGGCCTAGCTGTCCAACCCTTCCAACCCTAGTCGTCTTGCTTTCTGCCCTTCTAGGGCCCTCGACCTCCCTTTAAGGGAGTCGTGCAACACTTTGGAGGCCTCGACCCCCTCTTTTTGCCCCTGCCCTAACTCTTTTGGGGCTTATCCCAGCCGCAACCCTATTTGGGCTAGCAGCTGCCTTCTAGGGCTTTTTAGCCCTATCCGTAGGCCTTAATGGCATTTTCCTTCCTTCTTTGGGGTTTTTGCAGTCATTTCAGCCAAGTGGTGGGTTTTGCAGTTATTCTTCAGCTAATTTTTGTGGTTGCAGACTTGGAACATCATTGAAAATTATTTGGCATTGATTTATGGTAATTTGCACCAAGAAATTTGAGTTTATTTGGCTAACACTTGGTTTTGCAGCTTAAATAGGCTCTTGGGCTAGGGTTTCAAGGGCCAAAGTTTCCAAGCAAGGCCTCAACCAGACATTAGTGCCCTAGTTGCAGACATAAGAGGGCTGATCTATTTGTTTTAAGCTGACAATTTGTGTTTCAAGTCATTGGTCCAAGTCTCAAGTCATTTGAAGGACAAGTAGTCACCAAACTAGGCCATTAGGCCTAAGGGTTTGCCTCTTTCCCTCTTGTTTTTCCTCTCTGTTTTGCTACAACCATTTAATGCAGTCATTTAACTCAAATTAAATCATTGAAATTGACTGAAGATCATACGATAATCACAAAATCTAATTAGCTAATTGCTGGAGTTATTGTGGCATTAATAATTTTGCACCTTGTGGGTTTATTGAGGGCTGAATCACTGATTTTCTGAGTTGTTCTAAGTCTGATATACATCATTTTAAGGTCTCATCTGAACATAACAAATCTGATCAATAGCTTCTAAGCAGTCTAATAATCATTGGTAATCATTGGAAAGTTGAATGCACGAATTTTCCAGCTTATTTTTAGCGTTGAACGTTGTCTCTTGACTGCTGATATAAAATTGCAGACCTCTGAATACAAGGTTGCAGCAGTGATACAACACTTATATAAGTCTCTAAAATTGGCTAATAAGCTCTCATAATTCATAGTTAATAATAGTTGATGTTATTTAGGCTCAATTTGAGTCATTGGCATCTAGTGTCACTCTTGCATCCTCACACACATGTGCTCTAACCAAGTTAGTAAGTGTTTGATTTAATTAGCTAAATTACTCGAAGTGACATTGTGGATTAATGTTCTATATCTCTTACTATTGGTTAAGTGGATTCATTGCTCATTAAATTGGATATCTCTTGTGGATCTCATAATCAAGTTTAATCATAAGTGTGATAAGAGAATCTAATTTTGTATGAAATTGGCATATTGGTTGTTCATTGATTTTAATCTTGAAGTTGCTAATTGTATCGAAATAACAATGATCTTGTCTACTAGTATTACTTGTCACATTTTCTGGCACTGTTAATCTTAAGCACTTACTGTTGTGGTTGATAATAGATATTGTCTATTGTTCAAGTATTTCATTGTTCATATTAAAAGATCATTGTAATTGAATACTTAAATAATTAAGTAATCTCACCTCAAGAGAATTCTTCCATCTCTTGCACTCGCATAATAGGATTAATGTCTTGCACTAATTAATTTACTTCTAAGCATAAGCTTGGTCGATAGAAGTATAGGCCCACCTCTCTCATCTAGCTTGAGGAGTCTAAAAACTCTTTAGTGGTTAACACGATGACCTTGCAGTGGTCAGAGCCACAGTCTCTGTAGTGCTAGAGGCATCGAGTGGTTAGAACCTAAGGGGAGGTATTGTTAACTAGGCCCTAGCATGTTTCCCCTTGGCTTCTCTCCCACAACCTACTCTAGAGACTAGCTTCAAAACAATTAAGGGAGAGAACACACTTAGAATAGGCATATAACCTAAAATTAACCAGATGCTACATTTCACTTAATTTGTAGGATTTGCATATCATATAGGATAACAAAGTATTGCCAATCAACAACTGTTCATCCAGTGATTTGGTATATAATTGATAAAAGGCAAGTAATTGACTCCGTAAGGCATTGGTCTCACATAAGAATCTAATCTAATCTTTAAAACTTGCAAAATCAACCAAGTGGCTAGGCCATTCAGTGGTGTCTCACGGACTTAGTGGTTGCCAACAAGTCTTGCATTCTCATATTCCATAGGGACTAACTTCGATAGCCTGTTGTTGGGAGAAAGCTAGAACGGAGAGGGCCGAGATCAGAGTGACAACCCTCCGCCCTAAGCATTGTCGTTGTGGTCAAAGGGCCTGTGGTCAATGCAGGTCAAACTGCTACAATTTCCTCAATTTTTGTGCCAAGAGATGCGGCTTCAAGAGATAGGATTTTCTGCCCGAAAAACACAATCAAAGGAGAAGGATTGACCCTCAGTCAACGTTGGTCAACGTCCCTGCAATTAGCCCAAAATAGATTTGTGATTTTCTGCCTGTAATTCCAGTAAACCCAAGTCAACGCATGAAGAAGAGAGATGCTCCTGTTCGCTGTACAAACCAATGAGAAGAAGAGAGAAAAATGAGTTGATGGTGTGTCCAAATGAGGAAAAGGCCTCTCCTATTTATACACAGTGTTGAGGGTGAAGAGACACATCCGTTGGGCTTTATGAGCCTACATTTGACTGGAGCCGACCTTGACAATTTATACATAGAAGAAATAAATTCATAATTCCATTTCTGCTTGTCATAATGAGATGATATTTAGATCAATCTTGCACCTCTCGGAAAGAGGAATCCAATAGAAATATCATCTCCATCATATGAGCTGTCCAAGGTGGAGTTTGGCCCTAGTTGCCAACTTTAACACTCCTCAACTATGGAGAAATCCACCTGCCAAACCATCTATCAATCTGTACCATCTTTGTAATCTCTGCTGAACCATGAATAAATAATGAAGAAGTAATGATCGAGAGTGAGTCACTCTCCACTGACCCGAAGTCAGTTTCCATTGATCCCAGATCAATATCAAACATCCTAGCATAGGGAGTACGGTAGTGCACAATGCGTCCATCGGTAGTACTATGGTCCCTATCCTCATTTCCCAACTCATTGGCCAGATGAGAAGTACTTCCCATGAGTCCTAGACTACATGGGTAGGATATATCGATAGGAGAAGGTGAACCACTCATCCTATGCATATATCAACCATCATGGGGTATCACAGGGGAAGGTGAAACACTCACCCTGTACATAGCGCGCCACTAGGGGAAGGTGAAACACTCACCCTGTACATAGCGCGCCACTAGGGGAAGGTGAACCACTCACCCTATGGTCGCTCATAGCTCCAAGAAGTACCCCAAGCACCCCAGAGCTCCCAGAGCTCAATATCCAACTCAAACGGGATCCTCATAGGAGGGTCTTTCCACGACTCCAAGTCATTCATGGAAGGTTAAGAATTTGACCTTCCCTAGGGGCTTCGTAAGAATATTGATGACCTATTCATCATTCCCAATGTGATGGAGCCTTATTGCTCCCTGTTGTACCATATCTCGGATAAAGTGGTACCTGATACAATTTGCTTGGAGTGGTCATGAAACACGGGATTCTCAGATAGACAAATCCCACTTTGGTTGTTGCAATAGATCACGGTGGTGGTATCCAATACATGCCAAACAACTCACTAAAGAGCTTCCTCAACTAAACAGATTCACAAGAGGTCATAGTAACAACAATATATTCGACCTCGGTGGTGCTCAAAGCAACCGATTTCTGCTTCCTGCTCATCCAGGATATCGAAGAAGAACCTAGTGAGAAGCAACATCCTGATGTGCTCTTACGATCCACCACACTGTCAGCTCAATCAACTTTAGAATAACCATGGGGCCTCAAATTCCCGACAGTGTATCTCAGTCCATAGGTGATTTTACCCTGAAGATATATGAAGAGATTCTTGGCAACAATCCAATGTATGTGATGAGGCTCAACCATAAATTGACTCAATGTATTTACTGCAAATCATATGTCTGGAACGAAGTTCACTAAGAACATCAGGGCCTCCCAAGAGTTGATGAGACTCAGAAGGATTTCCCAAATCAGGCCCAACAACACTTCCGCATAAATCCTTGAAGTTGAGTTCCATCGGAGTAGTCATAGACTTACAATCCACCATCTCAAATCTTCCAAGTAGCTTCACAATGTATTTTCCTTGGGAAAGGAAAATCTCACCTGGCTTTTGCCAGACCTCCAAGCCTAGGAAGTAGTGCATCAATCCTAGGTCCTTCATCTCGAATTTGGAAGCCAACTCCCTCTTGCATTGATGAATGAGAGGGTTTGCACCTGCCTGAAAGAGATCGTCCACATAAAGTACCAAGATGAGAGGTTTATCATTTTCAACCTTGAAGTAAAGGTTCAGATCAACTTCACTTCTTGTAAAACCTAGCTTCATCAGATAGTTGTTGATCCTCTCATACCAAGCCCGAGGAGCACTTCAACGCATAGAGGGCTTTCTTCAACATGCATACATGTGTCTCTCGATCTTGAACTTCAAACCCCTCGGGTTGTTCAACATAGACTTCCTCCTTTTGTGACCCATGCAAGAAGGTGGTCTTGACATCCATTTGATGTAAATTCCATCCTTGAGAGGCAACAAGGGCAATGATCGAATGAATGGTGGTATATCGGGAAACATGTGAAAATATCTCATCATAATCCACACCTTCCTTTTGAGAGAAGCCTCGAGCAACAAACCTATCCTTGAACTTTTCAGCACTTCCATCAACTCCATGCTTGATCTTGTAGAGCCATTTTGAGGTGACAACAAATTTGTCCTTGGGTCTAGGGACCACATCCCAGACATTATTTTCATAATCGACTCATACTCTTCGTTCATAACATCCTTCCAAACTTGGTGCTTCACAGCGTCTTCGAATGTGAAAGGCTCAATTTGAACAATGGTGCTCATGGCAGCTAAGTACCCTTGGTACCTATTCGACTTCTTACTTTCACGAAATGTCTCCCTTGGTGCAATATATCTCTCAGCATTTTCGAGAGTGTCCCTAAGCCATGAGGGTCTCCTTTTTGAGGAGGAGGGCTCATGGGGAGGTGGATCAATGGGATCCATCAGTCCTTCAACATCGGGCATTGGCTCATCCTGCGGTTCTCCCTGCTTTCCTGTATCTTCTTCTTTGTCCTTCCTTGGAATAGGAAGGTCCCTAATCTTCCCAAGGGCAACATCTTCATCGAAGGCATCATGACTTATTTCCATTTCTTTTTGACCAGGCACATAGAATCTATATGCCATTGAAGTTTCACTGTAGCCCACAAATGTTCCTTTCTGCATCCAATTTGCTTGTCTTTTCTTTCGGCACGTGAAATATACGGGGTTACCAAAAATTCTAAAATGCAAAACATCATGTTTCTTACCGGTGAAAACTTCTTCAGGAGTTTTGGAGTCCAATACTTGATGAGGGCATCTATTTTGAACATACACGATAGTGTTGGCAAATTCTCCCCATAAGAAATTCATAAGGCCTTGATCATGAAGTATGGCACAAATGGCTTATATAATGGAACAATTCTTTCTTTCAACAACTCCATTTTGCTCAAGAGTATATGCGGTATTTGTCTCCCTCTTAATGCCATCTTCTCTACAATAGTCATTGAACTCATTTGATTCATATTTGATTCCATTATCGGTCCTCAATATTTTGATCTTCTTCCTTGTTTGATTTTCAACCAAGGCTTTGAAAGAGTGGAACCATTGGAATGTTTCATCCTTCTTCTTCAAGAAATAAATCCAAGTTTTGCAGGAAAAGTCATCCACAAAGATAACATAATATAAATATCCTCCCAAAGATGTCACGGGCAACATACGAGATAGATCAGAATGAACCAATTGCAAAATGTCGGTAGTCTTGCTATCACTTGAGGAGAATGGTCCCTTTGTATGTTTTCCTTCGGCACAACCTTGACAAACACCTTCATGTTCTACTTTAAATTCGAGCATACTTGTCACCATATTTCTTGCATCGGGTAGAGCCTTATAATGAAGATGAGCAAACCTCTAGTGCCATAATTCGGATTGAAGAGATGTGTCACAAGACATAGCTCCCAATGGACTTCCTCCAACTTGATATAGGCTATCAACCATGAATCCAAGAGTAAACGCTTCTTTGCTTTTTTTTCCACACGTAACTTTCCATCAATGAATGCCACCTTAAATCCTTTGTCCTCCATCGCCCAGATAGACACCAGGTTCTTCTTTAGATCAAGTACATATAGTACATCCTGTAGATGAATGATGTTACCTTGATTCAATTGAAGAGTAACATTCCCAGTCTCTTTCACGGGATAAGTGGCATTGTCTCCAAGAATGATTTCCAGATTTGTATCCTTTTCTATCAAATTTGAAAGAGCTTCTTTATATCCTATGAAGCGCCTTGAGGCACCACTATCAATTAATCAATTACCCAAGGTATTCGATAGAGAGGCAGTAGAGAGGGCAGATATAAGATAAAATTTTTTTTGCTTGCTATCTACAACATTAGATTCATCATACCTGGAGTTTCTTGAACTTTTGGGAGGTCGACCATTTCCATATTGAGTAGCAGGATCATTCTTTTTCCTTTGTTGTTGAACTTGCCATTCCTTTGATTGTTGTTGCCCCTGAAATTGTTATGGTTGTTGTTGTTATCATCATCCCGAGGTGTATCCCTTTTATTAGGACACTCCCTAGCATAGTGGCCAAACCTGTTACAAATGAAGCATCTTCCCTTTCTTCCATTTTTGAATCCCTGTCTTCCTTGTCCCTGTTTCTTTGAACTAGCATTGTTTTTCATTTTAGCATGAGCGAAGAATGCAGTAGGATCATTCCTATTTGTAGGTATGTCTCTCTCTATAATCATTGTCTCTTATTGAGTACACCTAGTCAATAATTCATCAAAACCCAGAATTTGGTCATTGTTGAGGATAGTAGTATTGAAAACATCCCATTCACGAGGGAGACCTCCAAGGGCAATGAGAGTGATCTCCCTGTTAGCAATAACTTCTCCAATTGATAGAAAATCATTCTTTATTTCGGTAATCCTCATGAAGTAGGATTGGATATCTTCTCCTCTTCCCTTCTTTATGTTCTTCAATTTGTTCTTGAGAAAGAGGTCTTGGTTTGCATTGCTAGCTTTAAACATGCTAACCAACTTGTCATACATCTCCTTATATGTACCCAAATCGGAGATGTAAGCAACTATATGCTTATGAATAGAATCCTTGCTGATCTACTTGGCTTTGAGCTCACCTTTCTTGTACTTTGTCTTAGCGGCAACTGGTACATTTGAAGGAGGTTCAACAATATTTCCCTACACATAGTCCATAGCATCATGCTCTTCCAAAGTCAAGTCAAGAGACATCTTCTATGCATGATAATCAAACTTATCATTGAGCTTCTCATTAGATTTGAAGTAAGAAGAGCAGGCCATTGAATCTTGTCCTTGTGCAACAAATTTCAGTGATTTCTTTTCTCACTCTTGCTTGGGCTTTGTCTTCACCTCAACTCTAATGCCATGTTAATTTTAGATTACAATGGTATGTTCTATGCTTTAGAGCAATTTACATCAATTTTTCTTATTAGCCCAATATCAATTTCTAGATTAGAAATCGCATAAACATTGATAGTAAATGCATATAGAACATAAACAATAAGCAAAAGACAAGCCAAGACAAGAGGACACAATATTTGGCGGATGCCAAGGAAAAACTCCAATGTGGGGAAAACCCTTTGATCAAATCTTCTTATTATCCTTCAGAAGTTCAACGAGAGAGAGTACATCATACAAAATTTACTTGTCCAAACATTATCAAAACAATCCAATCAAATTGCACTCAATAGTGCGCCCTAACAAGAAAGTCAATGTTGGTCAAACCAATAGAGAAACTCCTCCAAATGAGCTCGGTCAAACCCAATTAACTCGGCCTCCAAAGACAGTTTGAATTAGCGCAAAAAAAACCTGAAATATTCGGTCAAACTCAGTCAACGATGGGTCAAAGTGCCTGCAGTCAATGCAGGTCAAACTGCTGCAATTTCCTCAATTTCTATGCCAGGATATGCAGCCTCAAGAGATTGGATTTTTCTGCATGAAAAACATAGTCAAAGGAGAAGGTTTGACCCTCGTTCTACACTGATCAACATCCCTGCAATTGGCCCAAAACAGATCTGCAATTTTTTGCCTGTAATTCAAGTCAATCCAAGTCCACGTATGAAGAAGAGGGATGCTCCTGATTGCTGTATGAACCAATGAGAAGAAGAGAGAGAAAGATGAGTTGATGCTGTGTCCAAATGAGGAAAAGGCCTCTCCTATTTATACACAACATTGAGGGTGAAGAGACAGATTTGTTGGGCTTTATGAGCCTACATTTGATTGGAGCCGACCTTGACAATTTGTCCATAGAAGAAATAAATTCATAATTCAATTTTTTCTTGTCAGAATGAGATGATCTTTAGATCAATTTTTACACCTCTCGTAAAGACGAATCCAATAAAAATATCATCTCCATCATATGAGCTATCAAAGGTGGAGTTTGGCCCTGCTTTCCAATTTTAACAAGGATAGATCAACTAAGATGGGTGTGAAGTGATCTCGGGGGCCCTTTCCTAGGGCTAGGTTTAAGGAGTGTGAATTGTAAAGGAGCTTCGAAAACCCTAAAATCCTTGTTGAACTTCGTTTCCCAAGTGGTGCTTGAAGAGTTTACTTTTCGAAGGTATGGGACCACACAGGACCATGTGGACCCAGGTTAGGTAAAGAGGAAAGAGTTTAGCAACCAATGATAGATTTGACCTAATCAAGGAGGAGTAGGGGATCAAAGAAGTGATTTTCATTCAAAGGTACAAAATGATTCCTATGAGGAACTAGCCTTGGGAAACATGGGGAAAAAACCAATGTTCCACCACGACTCCGGTGCGGGGAGACGCTGGTGCGGGGAGACGCACAGGGGGGACGTGTGGGAGTACCCTCAAATTTTAGGGAAATTTCGGGGGTGCGGGGAGTCGTCGAGGTATATA